>JAQGBY010001399.1:0-29712 GCA_034698785.1 Mycogona germanica | reverse complement strand
TCGAGAGCCCGCGCCGGGAATCGAACCCGGGACCGCCGAGCCACAGCCAGTAGCAATACCGACTGGACTACGACGAGGCGTACAATTGCCTAGGCAAATTACTTCAATACAAATAACCGTTCCAGTTTGCACAATTCTTTTCTACATTCTATTTACCCTCACAGACAATCCTATGCGTTGCGACTGCGACGTCAAATGGATCTTGGACTGGATCTTCACCAACACCAGCCTGTCAGTGGTTCTGCCCAAGTGCAACGCGCCCTTCCACCTGCGCGAGATCTCTTTCCTGCGCCTGACCGGCGAGAAGCTGTGCAACGAGAGCTACGTGGCGCGGCAGACGGTGTACGTGACGGACCGCGACCTAGGCAACTTCCCGTCCGGAGTTTTTCAGTCCTTCAAACTGCTTGACGTGCGTGGCGAGTACCGATCGTTGTTCCTGTCTTGGCGGGTGGACCCCCAGTTCTACCTGTCGCAACGCGAGTGGGTCATCCTCTACCGCACCTTCGACGAAAGCATCTACCAGTTCAACCGCACCGTGTTCGTGTCCAAGAGCTACCTGGACAACTCCACCGACTGGACGTCGGTCGAGCGCATTTTTAGTGATAGTATTCGCAACCTCACCGGTGGGCAGTTCTATCAGGTATGCTCTCACGACTCAATTTCCATTATACAGAGTAAAAGTTTCGAAGAGTCTGTAATCAATTTTAAGAATTACTCATCAATGTTTGTACATTGATTTGGAAATACTTTCCATGAAGTAAGGAGGAAAAAATTTTATACAGTATATAATGATTCCTAAATATTTCATAACTATTTTGGAGGCAGTAGTTTTAATCAGGAGAATATCAAATGTACGAGAACTGATTTGAGAATATCATACTCTCATAACTTTAACACGGCATAACATGGCAAAATGTTCGAATGATTGATTGATCGATTATTTAATTTAATCGAAAAACGACTTATAAAATGATTGTTTATACCGAAAATAATATGCTAATTTAAAAAATGAAGTATAAACAGTGAGTTCAAAGGTCTGTTAACTTCAAAGGTTAATAAATTTCATTTGCTTCTTGATACTATTTCATCCGTAATGAACTTTTAGATAATTTCACTAACGACAGAATAACTAAAAAGGCTTACAAAACATACTTAATCTCACTTTTTTTAAGTGATTTTAAGATGCCAAATCAATTCCACTATGAAGATACGCTAGTAAAAATTAATTTGCTTTCACAATCAACAGCATGCAAGCATTATCATTAAGAAACTTCTTAAACTGGGACATAGGTAAAATTAAAAAGTAAAAGTAAAATAACTTAATGAAACGCTAAAACGTACCACTCTTCTAACCATTTCAGGTGTGCATGGCCGTGGTGGAAAACAACATCAACTACGTCCACCTGAACCACTGCCGCGTAGCGCAGACAGAGAAGGAAGTGGTCTCGTCGCATCAGTTCGCCGCGCTGGAGCCACCCGCACCGCCGGACGGCAAATCCTCGTCCACCACGCCGCCACCCGACCCCGACTACCTCATCGAGAGTAACTTCGCGCGCATCAAGGCTGAGGCTCACTCAATCACGCTCTTCTGGAATGTGACTGTCCAGTCCAGACAGAGTCGCCTCTTCTACAAGGAGATGGCGGCGGACGCGGCCCGGCGGGCCGCCAATGTCAGCCTGCACCCCGCCGGCCCCACCTTTTTGGACTTTCCGCAGGAGTCCCCACTGGTGCTAAACACCCTTACGGCCATCTACAACGAGCTCAAGTGGAAGATCACCTACCGCCGGTTCGCCACCCAGGCCAGTACAGAAGTCACCATTATGAAGAACAACTACAAGGTGACCGGACCAAACACCCACCAATACACCATCGCCAACCTCAATCCAGGGACTGGCTATTCAGTCTGCTTCGAGACACTCAACGAGTTGTCGGCCAAAGGAAACCGTCTGCTGATGGAATCAACCGGCGACAAGTTGGCAGCCACCGTCACGGTGACCACGGCCGGAGATGGCGGTGGCGGTGGGCCAACTGACAAGACTGCTGTGCCGCGATTGGTGGAGCTGGAGGGGGACGGATCGGTGTGCCGTGAGGTGGAAACAGTGGCCGAACGGAAGTTCCCCAACACGGAGGTGGCCATTGCCAGTACGGTTACGGCAGCCATTACCATCGTACTGGTGGGATTGCTTGTGTGTCTGGTACCACGTTACTTCAGAAAGAAGAAGCCAACCAGCGAGGAGGACGCAGAGAATGCGTCAGAGAGTACGGCCAACACGGACGCCGGTGGTCACAAAGGTAGCGGCGACGATTTGAGCGATGACAGTGATGCCAGTGACGAGGACGACATAGCTCGTAACGGGATGGCCATGGGCGGTGGCAGCGGCGGCGGCTCCAAATGGAAGAAGGACAGTTACCCTCGCATCAGCAGCATCTTCCCGACCGAAGGCTACCGCAACGGCATCTATACCAGCAGCCTACGCGCTTACAACAATGGCATACCGCCCTATCCAGGCTATCAGAAGAATGGCACCTATCCCAAGTCTATCCTAAAGAAGTCGCCCAGCGCGCCCGTGCTGAGCGAGGCGAGCCTCAAGCGGCCCGTGCCCATCCTTAAGCGGCCCTCGTCGGTGGACAACGACACCTCGTCCGACTACGGGGCCAGCGCAAGCGAGCGGGCCGAGAGCATTGGCAGCGGCAGCGGTCATGCTAGTCCGGTGCCGCGCGAGACGAGTGGCGGCGCTGCGATCGTGCGGGTCGCCGAACCCGAGGCCAAAGAGAAGGAGGCGGCGCGGCTGACGACTACGGTGGTGCTGGAGAACAATAACAGTAAGAGCAGTGGCGAGGCGGGCGTGCCCAATGGTGGCTTGGTGGAGATGAAGAAGATCTTCACAACGGCCGGAAGTTCGGAGTCGGACAGTGACGAAAATGACATGGTGACTGCTGTCTCATGAACTCATTGTGAAACCAGCGCTGTCGTGCAGAGAAAGAGAGAGCGAGCTGTGATCATGTGTTGTTAGGACGTGGGCACTTCTTGCCGACTTTCGGAACAATCGAACGGAAACGCAACACAGGGTCGGAACTATGCATATCCAGCTGAAAGGATATCGGCTGCGAAGAAGCAACGTTCGAAAATGTTATTGCTTTCACGTATGAACGCCAAAATCGATTGCCAATTTGCTAACATTTTGTGTGGACATTGAGCATTAAGCCACCAACAACATTTTAATGGGAAAATGGCACTCGTCTGCAGCACCGCACATCTTTTAACACTTGTTTCAATAAAAATGTGAAGAAAACTAACACCATGTGATGTTATTTGTCTAGTTACAATTATGATGTTAAAATCTAGATGGCGCTACCATACACAGGATGTTAGCAGCTCCAATCCAATCCAAATGATTTAATAGTCAAATTGATTCTGTCGTCTAACAAACCTGAATATGCTGAATGCCATAAATTGGATTGCATATGCCAAGAATATACAGATTGCATCATAAAGTGAAATTATTCACAAAATGTGGAAAAATACCAGTTGACAAATTCCATCCTGCTAGAAATTGATAAGACATCTGCCAAAAAGAAGGGAGACTACCCATTCAAAATATCAGGTGTAATAACCACAGCAACGCAGGGTCATCAAATTGGGGGCTCTCAAGGTCGCCTGAACATCAAAACATTACCCCAAGTACGGTAAATAATGGAAGGGTGCTGGAATAAAACCCATAAACATACTCGTTTATTGCAAGATGCTGAAAACGTAGTGCACCCTGTGGCTATAGGCCAACTGCATTAATGGAAATACCGTATAATTTAATAACATTCCTGATAACAACGTACTCGTAGAAAAAAAACTAAAGGGGTACGGGTAGGGGCATGCGATACATGCAGTTGTATCAAACTATAAACATGTCGAGTAATGGGTTCAACATTGTGTCAACATGTGACGCTGCGAACGTTTCAAGTTATAAAATGTTTAATAAATAAATTAATAAAAATATGGAAAAAGTGGGACGATGGAACATCACAATCGAGCAGCGAATTACATGAAGACACTACATTTGAAGTACAGAGGTGTCGAGTGGTAAAGAGATAGCGCGTTCGCCTCAAAAACCTGTAATCGCGGTTTCGATTCCAGCCGACACCTTCGGAATTTTTCGGGAGAGAGAAATTCCTTAACGCGCCTTCTTTCGGAATAGAAGTAAAAAAGAGACCCCTTTCCTAGGACAGCCTAGCCTAGGTTAGGCAAAAATATCCAGGTCGCCTTCAGGGGGGGGGATTTGAGGAGTTAAATCACTGGTAACCCCCATTAACAAATATTTTTTTAACATTTGAAGTACATATTTAAAAAAACACCCGCTCCTTTGGAGGAACCTCGTTTAAATGACAGAATCAGCCAACAGGTGTCGTTGCCAGTCTTGTGCAGCGTACTCGATAGCTCGAATAGCAGAAACACATGTAGAGGGAGAAAAAAAATTTCCTTTTCGAGATTCTCATTACTATCAACTCTCCTACAAATATAGAAGAACAAATACGAGACAGAAACCATTGAAATTCGACGAGATGGTGAGACTACATTTATAAAAATAAATTAACTGTAATTTGTGAAATCTGCATTTAAAAATAAATTTACATTTAAAAATCTGAAATGGCGAATTCGTGACAGCGCCGAATGAAGAAGACGAACCGAGTGGCGAACTCGCTTTTATCATAATATTTACTATTATTTAATTAGAACAGGTAATTGCGAAAAATATAGTTTCGTGCAGACCAGGAGTTGAACCACAGACCCTTGGATTTCCGGGTTATATGATCCAGACGTTCTAACAAATCTTTCTCATATGAATTTAAAAGACCTGGATTTACTTTCGCCACAACCCTAAGATTAGATTAAAAATTAAGCTTTCAACTTTTACTTTACATTGACAGTTTATTTTTGTTTATGGAGTCACGCCAACTGGTCGTCGAGTTTTCCACGGTATCTGTCCCGTATTTGTTCTCCTTTCACATATTTTTCGTCTATGATTATTTTATGGTACTGCCTGCAATATTCATCACACGAAGATTATGCTCTTGCAAATTGCCCGACAGATGGCACGCCGCTCTGACAGCGCCAATATGTTTTTGCAATTGCAAATGTGCTTACGACGAAGAAAAAATGACTGAATAAAATAGTGCTCGCACTATTTCGTATTGGTTGCTAGCAAAGATAACAATCGTTTTTATTGACTCGGAGAGGACGGAAGGGAGGAGGAGGATGAGGTGAAGGATGGACAGAAGTGGAAGGGCAATTGAGGAATGCGAGTGTTATGGACCCGTAGGTGAGGAAATGCACAGTCAGCTTTTAATAAGCGAAGACAATCGCGAATCCATTGTCAATATGTTCGGGGTGAGCAAGAGCGATGAGGAAATCAATGATCCCAAGCACAAACCAGATGGATGGAGGTCCAGATGAAGTGCATTGTTTCCTATCACGGAACTTGAAAATGTCTAACCCCACGGATTACGAATCACCTACAAGAGCAAAGGAAATAGATCCAACCGGCAATAAACATTGATCTCCAATTTTTTAAAGCACAAAAAATCCTTACAGAAATTGATATTTCCCCGCCTAAACAATTGCTCAAACATAATAAGCCAGGTGTAATTGTTTTTCCTTGTGCGAAGGAGCACACATACACAATTAGTAATTGGCCGATATGCGATAACGAATTGGACACGCGGTTGCTCGTGTAAGAGAATCGCAGATGGATTGCGCGAGACAAACATTTGTGACCCGACCCGCACCACCCAACGGGTATAGAGATGCTGCATTCGTAGCTCGCGGGTTAGAAGTTGTGATGATGACCCGTTCGCGGTGGCAGCTGCGGTGGAACGATCCTGACATTGAATTTTCACGCGAGAAAAATTCCGGCACCGGGTTACTGAATCTCAAAAGTTCATCTCCGACCTCCAGGCGCCTCAATAGCGAACTAATCGACCACAACAGAACTGGCGGGTTCGAAACCTTTTCCGGGTGCCCCTGGACATGGGCATAACTTGGGAGACGAACTGCCGGCCTCTAATGCAATACAGTCAATACTGAATCTAGAGATTAGCACGTCTGTCTTCGGTTCAATCGACGTGAGTTAAAAAAAACAGCAGCACAAAAAATCTGTCAGCTCGATTCACAGCTCAAGTCAAAGTATTGCTCAAATTTAATAATTTTTCAATGTATTTAGCTCAAAACGCTGTGTCACATCCGCAGTGTCTTGATATGCGATCATTGGAAGGGCTAAACTCAATACCATTCAATATGTTGGCAGACGCATTAACCACTAGATCGACCGGGCAGTCTATAATAATGATCAAGAGAATAAAATCTAGGATTATACAATAGTTTTCTAGCTATAACATTATTTTGCATGCCCACCAGAAATGTAATTTGAATCTGATCGGATTTCAAAATTTCTCTTCCCGGCGCATGAAAAATAGTACTCGTATGTCATAACCAAATAGAGTTGGTTGGATTCGCCATTACTCAACGCATATTTGCTCGCTCGGAGAGTATTGAGATCGTGCGAAGAAAGATGAGATCGAATTGAGATCTAGAAATCGTGCGTTCACACAGCGAAAACCGTGTTCACATTCCCCTGGTTAACTATTGTTTACATTTTTCTATGTCAAGCGATGAGCACCACACGCGCAGCAAAAAAAGGTTAGTCATTATCACAGCAGCAATTACCAAAAAATTATTATGATTTCAAAATATAAAATTAAGTTTTTGTGCCGAAGTGATTGTTGGAAAGCCACGACGCCACATTACTTTCAAATCTGAAAGACAATTTGAATAAAAGCGCAAGTGAGCGTATAGACCAATGTAAGTGCATGCTAGCTGATGCATATCAACCGAGTGCAATGTGAACCGAATTATGTGAGCATTTTATTCCAGTTTGATAACCTACTTGATAGAAAAAAACATGGCGGTAATGTGTGTAGAGGTAGTTCTATGTTTCTCTGTTCAGTTTGTTAATATTTCTTATATCCCGGTTGGCGTTGTATAAAAAAACACAAATACAAATGGCATTCCAGTTGCTAAATTAATAACCCTGCATGCAATTTTAAAAAATTAATTATAGAATGTCAATAAAGTGGTACGTTAATTTATCATGCATATATATTTTTACAGGAAATCAATTAACCCGTCTTATAATAAACGGTATTATGCTACTCTGTAGTCTTAATCAAGTCGGTAGAAACAGACTTAGTAGTGCGACGATCCTGGGTTCGATTCCCAGAGCATGCTCTCGTTTATTCGATCCCGGGCCCGGACTTGGTGAAACTGTGATCGTAACAAAGTGCTGCGACAGACATGAGTGCTATCCACTACAGATGAATTAAAATATTAATAATTGTTTAACAAATATTGATAATTGAAAAACCTTTCGGCAACTCATGCATTAAGCAATATAACCATTTTAATGACAATCTGGTTTAACTTTTAAACGAATTTAATTGTCAGAAATTAGAATCATTCAAATACATTTAATGTCATTAGGTAATGATTAGATCGTTATACTGGTTATCATTATTTTTTAAATTCGCTGTGGTACTTTCAACAGACAATGCACAGTTATTCTACAGTAAGTGCAATGGTGTTTCTACAATTGGTGCAGCATGCACTCTATATAGCTTTAAATATGCAATATAATTTCGGGTCCTAAACCGCAGGAAAAATCCCAGATGCCTGATCGAAATTTCCAAACACGGCGTTTTATGGAAACACCAAAAAACGGAACACAATTTCGCGGACGACGTAATTACATCACAGAGCAGGAGACTGACCGTGATGAAACGGTTTAATCGAAACTGCAATACACCGGTGTCTATAAGGCGTTCAAAGTCTCGCCAGCGGTACTCGATAAATGAGCACGAATTTATGGCGGCGCTTCCTGAAAAGCGTTCCACGTTATACATATAATCCGCCAATTACTATTTTTCAAGTTTATGAATTCCCAGCGGCAACATCATCACACAGGAGGGCATTCGCAAGGACTGTTATGAACGAAATAACGATACGGTCAGAAGGCCTAATAGTTTTTAAATTTGTAGAATAGTCGCTGATAGTTTAGTAATATAGTAAATACAGACTGTATCACTGAAATAGTTAATCTGGTTTTTCTTTACGTAACACAGAAGAACATGGCAAGAGAATTTGGAATGTCGTAAATTTTAAGTTAGTAAAAGTAAAAGAAGGGATAATCACGTTAAATTCAGCTTTAATGTAAATCAGAATTGTGGGATTCGGGACACCCAAATGAAAAGTCGAACCGAGTGGCGTACTCGCTTTTATAATAATATTTTACTATTATTTAATTTGAACTGGTAATTGCGAAAAATAGAATTTCGAACAGATCTGGAGTTGATCCCTGGATTGCTGGTCAAGTGCTCTACCAATAGAGCTGTCGCCTGCACTGGACCGGCAATCTAGGGATCCGGTGTTCAACTCCCGGTCTGTTTGAAACTCTATTTTTTGAAAATACCAGTTCAAATTAAAATAATAGTAAAATATTATAAAAGTGAGTACGCCACTCGGTTCGTCTTTCCATTCGGTGCTGTCCCGAATCCACCAATTCTGATTATCCCCCAGACATCCTTATAAATTTTTCTCATTTAATGTACTATAAACATTTGTTTATAGTGAATGTGGTTTCGCTATTTTCTAAATTTAATCGCTTCCAGTTCGGCAACAAGTAAATCGCTTATTTTAAATTCGTCTTCCAAACAGAAAATGACACCGGATCGAAAAAAAGAGAGAACAACACTAACAATTTATTAATATGCGATTCTTTTGTTACACTAGTTAGTTTAACTAGTGTTTATTTGTTACTAGTGTTTTAATATTTTTATGTTACCGCGCCTCACGTCATGAGTTTACGTCACCATGACTTTGAGTTGGCGCCGATTTTTATCCGTTATGGATTTCCCTCCTGACCACAAGCGCTGCGCACACAGAGATTATTTTTTGTTTATATCACGCTTACGGTTCCTACCTACAAAAATGATCGCTTAACATTCTACAAATTATCAGCTCAGGTAAACGCTTCCACTTTTCGGTAGTAATAGAACTCATCGAATGAAGAAAAAAACCAGACTACTTCCTCTATATCCTTTGCGGCTTCCCCACTAAATGTACAGGTACCTCTTCCCCTATAACTACTACACGCTCGCATTCCTCAACCAGATTAGAGAAAGTCAAGCTACCTGGTACATTACAAAGGGGCCGAGGAGAGGTGGTGGTGGCGATGTAGGAAGTAAGACGGAAAATATTCCCAGGATGATAGATCAGCTCGCCCTCCGTGCATAGAGCGACATGGACGATGTCTCGCATAATGGCTAGAACTAACGTCCCAGCAATTACAGACAAGATTCTTATTTCCTTTTTGCAGCATCCTTGAAATATGGCGATAAGGAAGAAAGATTCGAGCCACGGCCAGGAGGTGGAGAGCGATTTAATGCAAACCCGGCCAACGCAATGCAACGGAAGTGTGACAATTGAAAAGGAGATAAACAGATGTACAACAAAGAGAAGCGGAAGTCCCGAACAAGATAAAAGTGGTTAAGTTGACTGAATCAGATTCGGATCAATGACTGAATCTAAGTAGGATTAAGAAAAATGATTCATCACTAAGTGCATTACTGAGTTGGGGCCGGATTGAGGTACTTCTGGTGACATGCCAAGCAAAGGTCAAGAATTGTGAAAGTTAAGAGTCGACCATCCCTTTGTGAAAACCTAAAATTAACTTAATGGAAAATATTTTAAATTTACATAGGAGGGATTTCATTGGGGCAATCTCTCGCAAGACAGGAAACCTGATCTTGCAAATCTAACATAATTTTTGAAAGTTCAGGAAGGGAAATAGAAAGCAAGCAGATATTTCGAAGCTCAGTGCTTAAAAAAATAAATTTTGATTTGCGGCGACAGAAGGCCACATTTTTGCAAAGACTTACTAAGATGTTCAAAATGTTGAGAAGGCCACTGCTCTGCGATTGCAAAATAACTATGACCAACAAATAGGCTGAGAAGAAGGCGAAACTTTACTGACACGAAGTATTTGACAACGCCCATTCATGCTCAAACCACTATGTGACACCATGTTGGTGGAGCACGAATGCGCGACAACGTAATCGATCAAAATTAGGGGCTTGAGGCAGGTTCATGACAAGGACACATTCTATAAAGCTTTGTCCACAGCGATCTTCAATTCGATTACGTCACTTTTGCTTATATAAATGACTGCATGGCTCACACCGAAAGTAGAGATTTGAGAGGGGCGATATTTTAGGGTCAATCAACTACACCCCTCACTTCTATCAGATCAGCGAACTCCACTTACATAATTTTACGAATATAGGAATGGTATTCTACTTTGAACCAAAGAACTAGAACCGGAAGCACTAGAAGGGACTACCCATTGGATAAGCCTATGAAAAGAAATATGGCATCACTTTTGCGCCCCGAGGTGCCCTGCACTACTAGTTAATCTGCATCGAAAGTCGCCAACGTTAATGGCGACTTCAACGCCTCTAATGAGTAACTGATAAAACTTACGTTATAGGTGAAAAATGCAAAACGAGTGCAAAAAATGAAAAGCTGCCGGCAATTACATTAATTTAACGAATAGGACCAGTCTAATCTAGTTAGCTTTCGTGTTGGTAACCAATTTTGCAATCTTCACAATCACCTTTCGAATGACGCCTATGTTTCAGTTCTAGGTCAGTGTATCCATCACCTCAACCGAATAAATTATGCAAAACTAGCGTCATTGTGAATTCAGCTTTGATCTACAGTAAGCGGTTAAAATGACGATTTACGACATAGCCCAAAGGAACAAAACTATCCAGCTACAACTTAATAGTCTGCCACACGAATCAAACGTTTTATGTTGGACGTATTGCCGCCCACAACGCAGGTGGAGACGATTTAATCGCTGCCAAACTATAAACATGAACAATCGAACAAACCAATGCAATAAACCCGGCAACTGACGACGCTATGTCGTATACATGTTAAGGCGTTAAAAATAAAAACAAACGCGACGTAGACCAAATAACCGGAAATGGTGAATTCGGGACAGACCGAATGAAGATGAATCGAGTGGCGAACTCGCTTTTATAATAATATTTTACTATGGGATGAATTCTGTGATATTCCCCCTGGTGGTCATTATGATAGAAATTTGGCGTTTCGCTGCGTGTAGTTTAAGTACACACACACGTAACACGCTTTTCATCTGAGCTCAAAGGCATTCGCGCGCCAAGAAATCATCATCAGATGCAAAAAGAAAAGAAAAAAATATCTATATATCTCTAGTCAAACCATTTTCGAAGCAGGAGAACTCTCCATGTGCTAATCGGACGTTTAAACCGTTGCGAACTGCGCCATCAACGTGGCAACGCTCAAAATAAAGCTAGCAACGACTTGGACTGTCTTTCACGTATCTTGGCGGAAGGCGCACCCTGTAAAATTTCAATTACACATTCGGGAACAAGGATAACTTGCCTGTAAAGCATGAAAGGGTGAAACTGCTATCCGCGTATTATTGTAGCAATTTAGCAGTCAGACCTATGCGCCATTGAACAACCTTCCGCCAACGCTTCACGGATCAAAAAGCTTTCCTTTTTTCTTTATACTCGTATGTGAGCAATAAAATATTTCAAGATCCACATGCATCCATTTTCTCTTCTGCCGTCATTGTCAGAGTCTATCTCGCAAGATATTTTTGCTCTTTAGTTTTATTACTTTTTGCATTCAACGTAAATGTTTGGTGATGATGGCTATTCCAGCCGGAGAAAGTGAAACCCATTCGAACGCTTTCAAAACATTCCATCAGCGTAAAGAGTAGACAGTATATGCAGCAGGTGCAGGTGGAAGTCACAATGCCGGTGCTGATAATAATGGTATATACTTGTGCATGCATTGTATATGCTGTATGTATACAGCAAAAACAAGGAGAGTATCTTGTTGCATTTTCTTCAAAAACAATTTAAGAGCTTCTCTTGTGTGGGATGACCCGGCATTAAAGACGACGTTTCGCTGTTTGCTGAACCCATTACACGCTACACAGACATGTATACATCCCGCAAGCATAAATGTCATTGGAGTTGGCGAATGTTACTACTAAAACCCCTTCAACTATTTCCTCGATGTCACTTGTTTTTTTTTACCATAATGGAAAAGCTTATCGCAGGTGGCATCTCTTTGCCAAAACAGATTCTAGTCGATTAAATTCCAAAATTGGAATGTGCGGAATTTCGTTGATATTTTGTTGAGATGGTTGTAATTATGGAACAAAGGACGCTCTCATATGACACTTTGGCGTCGCGAAAGTTTGCCATATGCATGTGGAATTAATATAAAGCTGCGATTTTTAATTTTGTCATTGTTTTAATTCCACATTGAATAAAATTTTAAAAATAGATTCCATAAAATTGCATAAAATACGAAATTCAGAGGCTCTCATCTAAAGAATGGCACTGCGTCGCGATCCGCCCATGAGGATGGCACGACATCGAAAGCTAGCTCGGGCAATTTGTTTTTGTTTGTTTCTTGATTTCAATAATAATGAAACACGTCGCAGTCATCCACTGTTTTATCTCGCGACCTATTGTCATCTGCACATCGTTTTAACTCATAGCTATACAGTGTGATGTGTTCTTATTTTACTGTAATATTAGAAGTTGTTGTACAAATTTGTAATTTCTACTTCAATCTTGTTGCCGTGTTATAACTAGATGCCCACAAATCTGAGTCTCTTAGCTACCAACAGCTTCTACTTAATTTGTGTAATTCAGAGGGCTTGACGTCGAAATCCAGTTTTAACGTGTCGCATTCTCGCATGGAAGGCAGAACATTGTTAATGCTAAATATCAATAGTGATTAAAAATTTGTATAACATCTATTGTAAACAAAAATAACATGAAGTTATAAATACACTGCTAAATTCTCGTTCGTCTTTCGCTTGTTAAACGAATATTATTACGAACACTTAAAGCTCAAGTTATAGGGTATATGTAATGACATACTATGAAGATCTCAAGAATAAAATGCTGTTTAGACTGAAAGTGGACATCCAGATTTCGATGGCATGTCACGTTTCCTGCAATCATGAATGCAGATAGATATTGGCATGCGCAATATACTGTCTAAAAACAACTGTTAAGATAAAAACTTCTGATTTTAGGTTATTCTAACTCACACACTGTAGAATATGCCAATTGCTAAATATTTCAACGCGGACACACACATTTAAAAAAAGGCCAACCGTTACACGAAAAAAACACACGAAACTAGCTCAATGTCAAGACAGAAAATTTGAGTGCCAACGTGCAAGCACTCGAGCATACTCTCAATGAAATTATTTGAACCAGTTCCGAAACAATGACAAATGACCGTAAAATTAAGAGGCCAGATTAATCGTTGGTTTCGCTTTTTTTGGAGCGAGCGTGGTGGTGCCACTACACATTTCAGAGACATCTTTTGGGGCGTTCGTGCGCCGCGGCTGTAGGTGTTGTTCACACATGCGCAACGTGAGCGCCACCTACGTGCCTGTTCGACATCCGTTTTGGTGAAGCAAAAATATCCTGCCTCTTGGATATCACAATGGATGGGGTTAAAAGATATTTTGACCCCATCCATTGTGTTCGAGCAGACCCATTTAGATCCGTTATGTCAATATGTAATTTCCCAATGAAACAATTCTTGATAATAATTTTGAATAATTTTCAACTTTTACCTTTAGACATTGAATTAGCAAAAATGAAATTCTGAAAGTGAAAAATAAAAACGACAATGATTAAATCACTTTTAATTTCATAATGGGATTTCAAATTATGTTCATCTTTTTAAAGGCCCATAATTTAAAGCGCAATTAAAGTTAGCAATTAAAGGTTGAAATATTTAATTGCTAACTCTAAGACGCAGAGGAATCACTAATTGCAGTAAGGCGATTCTTTATTACGCAGGAAGAATCTGTCAGGCGTAGAATTGTGTCCGCAGGTATTTTAATACGGTATATCCTCAATCCACGTTGTTATTTTGAAACAACGGCAATTTCAGCAGAACATGAAAATGTATGGATGGCCATCGCGCCCCACTCAGTCTTCGTCCCGACGCGTCCTACAATCTTCCGCATTATAAAAATTCTTGTATTTTGATTATTGTATTTGTATTTGTATATTGTAAAATGAGGACACTTGCCCAGAGCATAAGCGACAGAGGAAATAATGAAAGAAAGATATTCATTAAACATATGTCACAAAGAAATAATCACACAATTAAAAATGCCAAAATGAAAATTGCCACAAAACTTAAAATCTTTGGAACCGCAAAAGAAAAAAATACCAGTTTAATACTAGTTTTTTTTAAAAAACAAGCTTTTATTTTAATTGTCAATGTTGAGCACGGCTTCGCCAAATTAGAAAATAGGATAAAAAGATTTTACAAATAAAGTTTACATTAATTTATTTCCCTATTTTGATGTATCCAGCACAATGAAAAGTTTATATGAAAATTTCATATTTTCATTATGAATTAACAGCTTTTTACAAAAAACTAACAACGCAATTTTTAATTTTATAAAATTTGAATTTTTCACCGATCCAAACGAGAAACACCAGTTATAATAAAGTTACACCTGAGAAACACGAACGAGGCATAGGGGCTCACGTCTAACTCTCTGCCCAGGGTGATAAGACCCCATAATTAAAATCCCTGCGTACCGCATTCACTTCCAACTGTCGTTTCGCACGAAGATCAAATCTCGCGCCTCAATGAATTCGTTTTCTTACACTTTCCTAAAACTATTTCCTCGTTGGAGAGTGTATCATCTTCGGGCGTGCGCAGAAAAAAAAGGCGAAATTTGTCGGGTAAAAATTTACCATCGCTACGAACCAACTAAAAAGCCACACGAGCATCATTGATATTTACGAGAAGTCCACCACCCAAAGCCACACCTCTCGCGTATCTCAATCGATGGCCCATAGTGTCATGCGACGCGTATATTGTTTTCCTCATCTCCAGCTGCAACGGGCTCGTCAACCAACCATCAAGAACAATAAAAACAAAATCAACCACCCGAAAATAACGTTCAATGCCGCCCAGAAATTCCGCATTATACATTATATTCGCCAAAGGCACAACAATCGTGAGCATGCCTATGAACCCACCAATGTCCCGATTCCTGTCCACTTTATACGAGGAAGATGAGAATTCACTCTTGAAACAATACAATAAACCCGTCCAACCACCTCTACCGTATAACGAATCGCAGTACAATCAATATTATGACCGCAGTTTCTTTGAGCCATAGAAATATAGCACGTACATGCATACTCTAGTCGCAAGTGAAACTTCAACGCGAGGGCAAAACATACACCATTTCCGTGGTACATCTTCGACTAGGAAAGACCATTAAATGATAATACAGGTACCATAACGAAACGTTAAGATCAGTAAACGGATTTATATATTCGAAGTATTCGGTTAAGTACATGACCACATTATCTCTGAACTGAATTGTTGCTTTGTTGCTTCGCTGAATTGTGAGTTATACTGGCGCAGAACGTCTAGATCTAGAAGTCGAATACCACTATTCGTTGAACGAACAGTGGTATTCGACTTCTATTATCTCTGAGAAATCTGTTATCATTTCGATATCAGTTACCTTACTTGTGGAAATAACACAAGGTTTCAAAAAAATATTATAAAAATTAAAGCGCCTCAAAAGTGCACGCCAGAAATTGGTGCCCTCTAGTGCCGTTCTATTGAATTATTTTTGACCAAAAACATTCACTTTTTCAACTTGAAACATTCTTCACTGCATCAGCGAAATATTTCAATAAAATTAAACAGACCTTCAAAATGTTATCTTCAAATATTAATCGGCTTGTTTTTCATTTTTTTCACACTGATCAAAAGAATACATATCATTTGTTTTCAATTTCTAGCTATAAAGTGCGGGACAATTAATACTTCAGGATAACTGTTAATGAATTTGGCACTTGATGGTTAGTTATGCTGAAAACGGAAAATAAAAAAACACTTCATGTAAATGAATACCGTTGAAAACAAAAACGGTTAATCGTTTTTATGCTACCAGGAACTACAGCTTACCGTGAAGCATAATTAATAATCATAATTATCGCATTCATAAGATGTTCAACCGTCTACTTAGTCGAGCATATAGAGAAGACCCGATAATGTTTTGTATTACCAAGTTTTTCCACATAGCAGAAAATGCTGAGTAAAAAATCGCTTGCCCTCATGGTCCTTACAAAGTGAAGAGCTCCTTATTGCCCAGACATATTTCTCCATTTTTTAAACAAAAAAAAACTAGCACCATGCCGCAAAACGGTTCAGAGTATCGTGATGTGAACTTGTCAAATTATCTTGATGGAATCCATAGACAAGAAGTGACAAAAGCAGCTATAAAATCGAGGCGCGCTTGCTTACCAAAAACAGGTAATTAAAGCTTATTTGTTATTAATTTGAAAAAGTCGTGACAGCCAAACTGCATAATTTTTGGACCGAGAATAAGCAGATTTCGTATTGACTTGAGGAGCCATTTCCTGAGGGTCAACTCGTGTTTTCAGAACTTTCTCCAACCAGAACGCGCGCGGACACATGCATTGAAAGCTATCAAGAGAGAAAGAGAGAATCAAGCGTGAAATGTGCACTTTTCAACTTTAACGACGTCCACGCTAAATACGAGAACTTTGCCTCTCTCTTCAAGCATTAGCGCGTCAGGGTGAAAGAAGATCGACGATCGACCAAACGAAAGATGAAGACGATGAGGCTACGCAAAGGTTACGGGCTAGTCGAACGGCCCGTCATTATAATAGGTAGATAAATGCCAGCAGTCAGGTGGTTACATACAGTACCGGCGGCAAAAATGCATGCTGCTCGAAATATAGCAATTAAAAGTGGTGGATACATTAATGAGACACGAGTGAAAATGTGACCTATATACTCGTATTTATTTAAATAGGATAATTATTATGGCACCCAGTGACCACAATCACACGCCATCACGAGCTGCAATAACCGGTCACAATTTCGGCTAATGCGAGCGCATGGAAATTCAATTCAAAAGAACACGAACAATTATTCACCTCACTGCGTGCATCTTTTTTGGTGACCGAAAATCTTTCTCTGGGTAAAAACCACAACAGCTTTATATGTTCGCAGGAAACTGTAAGTTTTCTATGCAAAAGTGTTAAAACCGATGAAGCTCACAATGCAATAGACATAAATTTTCATAAATTCCTCTATCAACCTCACCTCGGCTGAACACGCAAATTTTTATTCAATAAACGGCTAGCAGCACTAAGCACGATTCAGAGCATATAGGCGTACAACACAATCGCAATACGCAAAAGAATGTTTTCTCAATTTTGTGGGAAGTAAGCGAAAGGAGGAGATTGGATTTTGCAATCCGATAATGCGTCGGCCGAACAGATTTAACATTCTGCGATGACTGCTCGCAATTCATTATTGGAACATGCGCACACTCCATACGGATTAACGCCGAAGAACGTACACAACCATTGTGCAGATTTAATCGTCGCAAGGTGATAATCGATCGCGGCCCGCGGTCTTTAGATCGACCGCAATTATGTTCTCAACACTTGCATGCGTGAAAGTTTAATCCTATAATTTCCATTTCTATGCAACAAGAAATTGGGCTGGTCCGATTTCAGTGAGGAGAGCCACGGATAGATCGCATCATAAGAATAGCGATTGAAATATTCATCGCATATACAGAGTATGCTCTGCATTTTTGTGATCGAACCAAATAAAATTCTAGTGGAGAGGACTCAAGCCCCACCACCTGGTATTCGAATGTTACAGCAGTGCTAGGTGGATTATAAGATGAGAACCCAACGGTGAACCTCCTACCCAAACATTTTTTTTACAGCTGTGCTAGATGATCTACAACAGGACGTTATTTGTGTGAGGCATTTTATGTATTTATACAAACTAATGACCAAAAACAATTTAATTAATGAACAGTCAATAAAGAATTTCCATATGATTTTCATAGTAAGAATTGCAATTAATCACACAATCTGCAGAAATCTGCAGTGTCTGCAGGGATTATTCATTACCCACGTATCCATGATCATGACCCAAGAGCAATCTGTCAATGTTCTCTAAAAATATAAAGGCAAGAGTCGTCTTCCAACGATCTTACGTGTATTTTAAAAATGGATGATTTGAGAATAATCAATGATTTTAATGGGCAAGATTTAAAATGCAAAAACCATCCTTTTATTGTTACTTCCCACCAAGCCACGAATTATGCCGTCATGACAGTAATATTCAAACTGACGCATTATGTTCCTAAGGGCAATTTGTGCAAAACCATTGAAGATTTGACATCACTGATGTACTAACCAGCGCTCTGCCACATTAGAATCTCACATTGGCCTCTTTTTTTTGTACCACCTTAATCACACAATAGTGCTTGCCCAGAATAATCCGCATGTCGTGAGGGTCGAATCGTCGGAATGTGTTCGCCAAAACCGTCGTCAAAAAGTCTACACACTCCCAAGACCAGAGATCAACAAATTTAAAATATATAATACCTGAGAAACTGAAGAAAAAACTAGTTGCTATGAATTATTCGGCCCACCCTGCTCACACTGGAAACAATGACAATATTGCGAGACAATGACCTGAATAAGTGCCGTAAGCGAATCCCAATTCAAACATGGTGCCTCAACAATACAACGGATTTTCCTAATATCCGTTACAATCAGAGAATTTAGCTGAACGCAGGGGTGCGCTACGAGTAATACTATCCATTGAATTGGGTCTGGCAGGGTTTCACGAATGTAGAATTTCCAACAACGACAGCACTATTTGAAAATGTTATGCAAATAATTCACTCATTCATTCAGAAAAACGACGTCCATAAATGTAGGTGCACTTAAAAACGTTGAGGTATTCTGTACATCTCGACAAAAGCAGCACCACCCAGCGTTTGTTGCGCTCGGGATGGATCACAATTACAATAGAAGGAATTAACTATTAAGATGGAGTCGGTTATCATCAGTTGTTCAGGTAAGCTCCTTAATGATCCCAAGAGGATAAGCGTCAGACTGTAGAGGGCGCGCGTTCATGCCAAAGATGCACACAAGGCTGCCTCGTTCATTCGATAATGAATTCGGCATCCAGAAGGATTCCTCCCACCTCCCCCTATTTCATCTGGAGCCAAATAACTGCAGATTAGAGAACTTGTTTAAAATTGCTCGCATAGTGGAAGCTACTGTGTACCTCCGCTCAAAAATCAAGGAATCCTCACCCAGCCCGCACCACTCCACCTGCTTAAAATAATGGTCGTAATTATACCCTGGCCGAACTCTAACTTGTCAAGCCGGCGAAAGGAGAAGTAAAGAGAAAGAGATTTGCGGGGAGAGTGGGGGGAGTAAGAATTTACGGAGAAATTGCTAACCAGCTACAATGGTGGAATTACATGTGCGAACGGGGCCAGAACTTGTTTCACTATAACGAAATCCCGAGAGTTTACACAACAAATCGAGATACATGTACTGCATATCGTTCTAATTAGATTTATATGGCACATTACAATATTGCAATTTACAGTATATAGCCATCTGCAAACAACCCCGAAAAGGCCAGCTCATAACAGAGATTCAGAGGATCAGTTTTTGAGACTGACAGAATGTTCCACTGTTTTCCACATATTATGAGCTGAATTGACCCAACCTACCTATTAATTGGCTATTAGTTATTGTTACTGAAGGTCTGCATCAGTCCGCTAAAACATTTTTGTCTTTACACGGCTGTTTCTTTACCAACAAAGATAGCGAAGACTTTACAAAGTAAATACAAAACCGACGAGTAGTTTAAGCATAATTTAAAAGCTATGTTAGCGAGAGCTAAAGCAATTTTGAGTTCCTGAAAAACACACATCTTCTTGAACTTGGAGGTTCACTAGCGTTTTAGTCGAAAAAAGCACAGATCTAGTCCAACGCAACTACACCACTTTCTCGGCAAACAAAAAAGTGGTTTTGTCCAGGCTACATTCGTCAAATAAAAACAGAACTTTGCTCATTATTGTCACGTCTTGCTAGAGAAAACAGACTAATCCACAAAAAACAAGAAATACTTCCTGGTTACATTTGGATGAATAAACAAACGCGCTATGCACATGCAATAGCAATTGTCGAACGATTTCACGCGATGCATCATTTTTCGGAACCGGATTGACAAGTTCTAAAATGTTCTTAGAAGTATTCTTTTTCAATGCTACAAGAAGTTCTAAACAACAATTAAGTAGACATAATGTATATGTTTTGCCGATTTACGTGGAGAAATCATCTCTTATCTGACTTTCAATGCCTATTTATCTGAAGGCAGGTACAGTGCACCTGTACAGCTGTATAGATCATATTTTTAACGATCTTTTTTATTTTTTAACTTCGCGATACGAAACTTAGTATTCTGAAATCTATTTTTGGCAAGGACATACTAGACTTCCTCAATTCAATTTTGTACTTTGCAGTTAGGCGAAGTCGTGACCATGTGATTAACAAGAAACTACGCAATACGTTCCTATTTTATATAACATTTATTAAGATGAATACTTTGAATTAAATAGCTTTATGCTTAATTGCCAAGCCCTGTCATAAACTGTATGTCCCTCATTTCCTAGAAACTGACGATTCGATTAATAAATTTTCTAAATAGCCGTTGAGAATTAAAATAAGACTTTCACGAAAACACGATATTATTTAAGAAATATGTGGGCATGTATGAGTAAGTATTCTCGTTACGCTCAATCACGTAAAAGATGTTCTTTTCATTTCAAAACGCAATGTGTAACGATAAAAAACACAGATTCTGAAAAACAAAATCAGAACCCCTCCAATAAGCACAAAAACACGAATTGCACATTTGCAAGAGCTCTTCTTTTATTTTTTTGATTTCCCATCACTGTAGTCTCTGCAATAGGCGCTTCTGTACACCACAAACACTATGCGAGGGGCACGTATTCACCAGTACCCCGGGATCGAAATTATCGAAAGCCCGCGCCGGGAATCGAACCCGGGACCGCCGAGCCACAGTCAGTCGCAATTCCGACTGGGCTACGACGAGTCGTACTAATCAAATAAAAGCACATAATTGTGACATTAGATTTTTTAATTTGTTTAAATGCTTGATGGCTACGATAAATATAATTCCGATAAAATGTGAAAAGTCACAAACACGGCAGAATGCCAAATGGCCTCATAAATGGCAATTGCGATTCTAATAAAAAAATCAAACTTGTTCTTTGAAAGTGCAAAACATAAAATTAGGATATCAGGATGGATCAAATATTTACTTCAATGACTATTGTCGTAACTTTTACCTATGTAAAAAATAAATGAAGTGCATCAGTGTAGACAATCAAATGTACTGTATTTACTTGATTCCGAGATGAAAACACATTTGACTCTGACAAATTATCCTTGATAATGATTTAACTCACATATAATTGCTTGTCAGGTATACAAATTTAAGTGAGCATTAAAAAGACATAAGATAGCTCAGAATATTTTTGGAACACCCAAATGTCCATGACCCGGGCACGATTTCTCTGATCTACGCACCGGCGAAACATTTATTGCCCTGGCCAACATTTATGGCGCTTCCACCTGAATGACATTTGGAGGTTCGGTCAACTACATACGAGCGTATATATATTTTTTTGCATCTGAAATGCACCAGATATTTTATCACCCTGTTTCCACTATCGCAACAAAACAGGGGTCGTTCAGAAAGAACGAATTAAACAACAAATGTTGCTGGCAATTGACACAACGCTAACTCCAATTGAAAGTTCACGAACAAATAAAAACACAAAAATGCTCATGCTAACTCTAATACCAGGAGCCAGAACCAGAATAATCAGGACTGCGAAAATTACGAATACCAAAACCAGCAGTTCTCGACTCGGCCAGATTACTGGAATCACGGAAGAATAAAATATTCCACCGAAAATAAAGACACGAATTTTGTCACTCTCGAAGAATTTTCATCCTCGCATTCAATTGCAGTGCATCATGAGAAATCCTTCCTTCTTGGTTCTTGCATTTTGGTTCCTTCTGAACGACAAAGAACGCTATAGTGTCTTGCAGCGAAACGGCACACACACACTTATTCGAATATGGTTGAAGAGCGCCTGTGGCAACATCTAGCAAAAAATTACCTCGATCAATGTATCAGGCCTCGTCATAGTTAAATCATCGGCTAACATCGAGCCCCCAAGTCCACTACGGAATGCAAGCTCTCCGTGTGCATCAATGGAATAAAAGATGCCGGACTATTTTTAAG
Organism: Mycogona germanica; assembly: GCA_034698785.1. Classification (NCBI taxonomy): domain Eukaryota; kingdom Metazoa; phylum Arthropoda; class Diplopoda; order Chordeumatida; family Chordeumatidae; genus Mycogona; species Mycogona germanica. The sequence goes on along the minus strand of JAQGBY010001399.1, from coordinate 7,334 downwards.
AAACGACCACTTTCAGCTAAACTATGAAATGAAAATTATGCTCGAACTTCTTGGATTCTCCCTATTTATGAACATCATGGTTTCTCGTGAAACCAGAAAGACACTTTCCAGGAAGCCGTGCTCCAAAGCTTGGACTTAGGTCTCAACACATAACAGTAAAAATATATACCACAGGTGAGCCAAATGTGAGATGAAAGTGAATAATTTCGAGAGAGGAATGGAGAGAAAACAGGAAAAAGTGACGGAGAAGAAGTAAAGACATAAAAACAACAAAAAAAAAGAAGAAAAATAAAAGAACAAAAAGGAAGCGAAATCACCGCAGAGAAAGCACAATAAACAACAGTTGAAATAACTGCAGCCGGGGAAAGTGGACACCATCACTAGCGATCTCATCGATATTGGCGGGCGAGCCACGAGGAAGCGCCATTGAGGCAACTGTTTAAGCGTGCCGCACATTGCAGGCCCGGCGGCGAACACAATCGACAGACCTAAACGTGGTGTGCGCCAGTCGCAATCTTAACAATTATCGAGTGAATTATTAGGTCATTTAGAGTATGCATACCACCACGTTAACCAGTACACCCAATTAAAAATACGAAACTGATTTGATCTTGTAAACCAAACTGGCTTCATGATAATACTAATTAAAACTGATTTGTGTCTTGTGTCGTTATTTTGATAATCATAGACTGATGCAACGTTGGAGCGGAGGGGGGGGGGTGACATAGTTTAAATTATACCACGGATCATTTATTTTCATTGAGGAGCTTATTGCACTTCGAAACGACGATTTTGTAAAGTTTTAAATACCCGCCGATATCGCATCTATGCATGACAATTATAGTTCCCTCTTGCGGCGATCCTGTGCGTAAATGACAATCGAAAAACAAAATTTATTTGGGCTATCCCCCAATAAGATTCTTAATATTGCATATTCAGAAACCTGCTGTTCCCTGGCGTGATAACCTAATAGTCCGGTACACAGAAATATGCGACTGGAGCTTGAAATAACAGATATAATTCCAGCCAGTTGAAAAGAGAAGAAAGCATGGCGCAGGAATTCACCAAATGCGCTCCGTCTGAGGTCGCCTAGATCTCGAAACCTGTACTTTTAATGAGCTGGCGGTCATATGATGAGCATCCTCAGGTGAAGCAAAGATAGAGCAAATAGGCGCCTGATGTACCTGATAGAAAAATAAAATAACTCATCCGAGCGACGTATCTTCCTAAGACCTCAGTCAGTGTCTACACATATCCGCGCCTACGGAATAGACAATATTATATCGAATGCTCCGCAACTCGTCACCGGTTGATCGTTATCAGATCACCAAACGTATTTTTTTTTCTTCTAATCAACTGTAGGCAACCGCACTACAGGCTATACGTCCCCCTCATGGTGCTTAGGCACTTTGCGAGGGGGAACAATCAGTACCCCGGGATCGAAATTTTCGAGAGCCCGCGCCGGGAATCGAACCCGGGACCGCCGAAACCACAGTCAGTCGCTAAACCAACTGGGCCACGACGAGTCGTACAATACTATTTGAAGTATTGGATACATTTACCTGAATTTGTGAGAAAAGTAGCGCTGTTCGAACGCAATTTCATTTCTGTATTTTTCCTACGATTGTGCATATTTACGTGAAATAGGGATGGCAATCCAGAAAGTCATGGCTTGGGGTCTCATATGAGGCTAAAAAACAACAGACGAGATAGCTTTTACCGTGCAATGTTTGCTAGGCTTGTCGAAGAGTGCACGCATTTTGGCGCTATCGTGTAAATGCTTTGCAGTACATATAACTTGTTATTAATTGAAACGAAAGAGAAATCGTTCTAGTGTTGCGCTGCTATTCGCATGTACGTGCGATATGGTCAAGAGCCAAGACCAAGATGCTTGGGGAAAAGATGGAGAGTGCAGACGAAAGGGGAGGTGTGTGGAGTGGATGATTACTGGTATCAAAAGAGCGAACTTCAGATGCAGCTGACGCTAGTACAACAACATTTCTTATCTCAAATAAATGGATACCAAAATTTGCTCTCCCTGAGTATAACAATAATTGTAATTTTCCAAGTATGCGTCTGAGATAGGCGAAAAGATACAGCGTGGATCCATCCCTATAATCAAGATTGCATGCGGGTGAAATCTAAGCAAAAAACTTTACAAAGATATGTATTGATGTATTTTATCCACAGACTTCTACAAAATGACGTTATCATAAAACGAATTCGGAATTTCAAGAACAATTGAATTTTATATTACGAGAATTTATCAAATACAACAAACAGGCTTTAAGGCAGAAATGCAGGTAAGCCAAATATCGAATTCAAAACTTCTTAAAATAAAGTTTCACGATATAAAAAGTTTGCAAGAAAAAATTTGAATATAAAGTTGGCTATCAGTAACTGAAATGGGTAAAGGGAATACTGAATCACTTCAAATGCAGATTTTCGCAGTTTTGGAAATACAAAAATTGTACTTATGACAAGGGCAGATATTTAAGCTCAGTGATCGATTACAATCGCCTTCATTTGAATTGCATTTCTGGAAATGTTTTAAACAAGGTATGTCATGTTCAGTGCGAACGAATAATCAACATTGTTTAGTCTCTGCACTTATGTTTTTACGCCAACAGGTGACGGGGCATGACACGCAGTATAAACACGTACACACTGTATAACAGGTATGCATCCGCCGAAGATAGACAATTAATTCCTTATTGCGTGCCGCCATGCACTTTTCCTTGGTTGGCCAAAGCATTTCTGGTACATTGCGAATTCCTTTCCCGTAAATCACATTCGGATGCCATCAACGTCAAACAACTGCGGTTGACATGTAAATATTGTATTTGCCGCGCGCGAGACCACGACGAAACTTTTGGCGCAAGATGCCAGCGAACGAGGAAACAGGCCCTAGAAAACAACTTGACTGACTCATGAGACTCTTGAGACCCGAAACAACACCGCCAAACTATCCAGGACTTTTCTTCCAAATTCCAAAAAAGGCACAAATCTGACAAGTTAACAAAATAGCACCAACAGAGATCAGAGTTTCCAGGAATTACTATTTCGCCTAAATTTATAGTGAACAAACCTTTCTTCTAACTATAGAACGCCCCTGGCGGAGTGGCATCATAATAAAGACGCCGACGATAGAGCAAAATACTTAACCGTCAAAGATGCTCAACAAGAAACAGAACCGAAAAACGACTTTTTATGACAAAACGCAAAAGTCCGCGTAACTCTTGACCCGCTTTTGAATAGGAACCTTTAAAAAAATGATCAGGATATTCAGAACAAGCAAAAGAAGAAGTCGAAAATGAGTAAAAAAAATTAAAATAAGAATGTATAATTAATTTATTTCTCAAAAGCCGTTCTTCACCTTGAATCAAAGAGTTTTTATCTTTTTCACTGGAGACTCTGCCCATCCAAGTGCTCAAGCTCTTGTGTGAGGGCACATTTTCACTAGCTCTTTTATAACTTCTACTGAATTTTACATTTAAAATTTGAGGCTTCAATGATGATCAATCAACGAGCATCAGTGAGAAAAAGCTATATTCTTTTTCAATTTTCATCAATTTTATTATTTTTGAGACCGATGTTTGCTATGGGACATTGTGTTCCCCCATGACTGTTCACCCAATTCCATAATCATATCACATCGACCCCTTTTGAGTAATTGAATATCTATGAGTATTACAATTCGTAAACGGTGCGTTAATCAGCAGAGTTAAATGATTAGAAGCTCAGAGCTTTGTCGCGTTGTTATTAAAAAATAAACGTACCCCAACTACGGTGGTAATCAGCTTACACTTAGTGACCACGATTTTCTAGATTTTATTTAATTATTTTTACAATCGCTAAATTGTCGAATTTTCCTTCCTAAAAAGAGAGGACAAATGTTCCTCGATCGGATGGAACAGCACTACGATTTTAAAAAATAGGTATTTGTGATTTACGATTTTCTTGAATGATGCTTGCCATGTCTATGGGACATTGTGCTTTCCCATGACTGTTTACCCAAAAACTAATACTCAGAATTATAATACAGAATACCCCTTAACACACAGAATTAAAAATTCTGTCTGTCGATAATGAAGTCTGACTGAGCGTGTGCACCGCGGCAGTGTCGCGGCGAACTGTCACCAGTACAAACTCTGTTCTACAGAACAGAGGCTCAAATAAACCGGAGATCCAGCTTTGGGAATCGAGCCCGGGCCCACCAGTCTACAAGTTGATTTTTCAACCACCAGGCTGTAAACGTAAAACGATACACGCCTGGAGTCAAGAAATGTTACGCAATACACGCAATGTACACCTCTCGCTTCTTCACTATTTATAAGACCAACTCGTTCTTTGTCCACAATTTAGATTATTGCCGTGCCGACGCAACAACCGCAGACAACGAAGGTCATCGAACCAGACAACTTTTACTCCCACCTACAAAGTTTCTTCAAAAACGACGCTATATAGCAATTGCCAGGCATTTTACTGCAGGGAGGTGAGCGTGGAGACCTCCCCACCCCCTCTCAGCCGTGTAAAATCGTCCAACAACCTTACTGGGCAACTCTGAGTCCGGACTCCGTAGGCAGAATTGCACTTTTAAGCGCACCAAAGCACTTCCTGTATACATGCGCGTGTACTCTGTACACCATTTCTGGACAAACTTCTTGAAAACATTGATACTGTACTTGCACTTTCCAGCAGCTAGTTACCGAATCGTCCTATTGAGACTTTATCCAAATTAAAATTTCCTTTTTTATTGGAAAGCTTATATATCTTTAATATAAAGTAGTGGAAATAGTGCCAGGTTTCCCCCAGCCTTCGACGCCCACTTCTCGCAAGTATGGAACAAAACCTTAAACCTTGAGAATCTTATACAGCTGCAACACATTCATCATTTCTCATTTCTAAAGCAAAATTATTTTTTTTAAATTAGAAATACAGGAGCAAAGTTTTATTTAATGGCGATTATATTATGGCGATATTTTGGAATTATTTTTTAAGATTGTAAGCGCAATTTTAGATTTTCGATATGATTCCGCCTGAATCCTGAAAAGTGTTGCTCGATTGGTTGAAGCAAATAACACATTAAGAAACATTAAGACGTTGCTTTCCACAGTGAATAACTCTCAGGGTGATTGATGTGGTCAAGTTCAGCAAAGTTAGTCGCTTGCTGTCTATTTCGAATTATGAGATTAATGAGTCATGAAGTCACTAATCACATCGCTCAAAAACGAATTAAATTTTTTTAATCCAGGGCCACAAGATTTAATTCAACAAAATGGGATGGGCGCAACTCAAAAGAAAGTGGCGGCAAGATGAAGGAGAAGGAAACTGAGGTGAGGGTGGTGAAGGGCGTGTTCGAAATTCGAATGCCAGAGAAAGGGAAGAACGGCCAATGATAAAACATCTAGAGAACAGGACTCATTCAACAATGAAACAATGATGTCTTCCGCCCGCTTTTCGACTATGCGGATTCATCGCTTTCACTAATTGCTCACTGGAGTCGTCGTCTAGCATGCAAATCAGCGCTTGACACAAAAAGGAACATATAATAATACATAACAAACTACAGTACGACACAATATAAAAAAAAGTTGAGCGCCTCTGACCACAATGTCGCAAAAATCAATGAAAAAAGCTCCATACTTTTTACAGACCTATATCTATTTTACGGCGTGGACTGCGTGTCTATGCTTTTACAGTTCTTTGAGGTCATCAAATTTGAATGACGTGAATGTTTAGTGAATCAGTAGTACCGGGCGTCGTATAGCAACATGGTGCCCTCCTGTGCGCAGTGGCCGACCAGTAGCGTGCCAAAAGCGGGTCCGCCCATCCAAATACAGATCCGCCCATCCGCAGAATTAGCAATTGGCCGACAACTAAATTCAAAGTTGATGTCTGTCTGTGCCCATATTCTTCAGGATGACCTGAAGATTAATGGTTCACCACAACGAATCACTTTTTCATCTCTTTCGTAGTCTGCGCTGCCCTACAGTAACACATCCAGTCGACCGTGAATGCCGAATGCAACCGCCGTGGCCTTAAGGAGTCATAAGGAGCACGCACGTACATTAGCACGACTTATGCCAATCGAAATTCATTTATTTATTATGAACTTTTTAAACAACTTTTATGTCGGTGCAGCAGTTCACCGAGTTCAGCCAAATGCTTTCAAGAACAGATAAGTTATGTATGGGCTAGATAGTTTGTAAAGCTCATCTATGGGCGCTTTTTAAAACTGAAATTCAGTTGTGAAGTGCGAAACAAAAAATTAATAAACCAGATATATATTAATCACAAAAAATAATTCAACAATATTCTAAATTTATTTTGGATTGTGTTTGCATTTGTGCTTTAGGTATACAATAACAAAAGTGTATCAATCTGATAACTGAAGCCGGTCGAAATAAGAACATTCACAATTAAAAATGTATTCGCAAGCCAAGACTACGCACATTTCTACATACTTATGTATACGTCTACATACGTCTTAGGTTATACGCCATTTTACCTGACTCGAGTAGACTGTTTTACTGCGGTCCAAGATGGTGAGTGGTGCAGGGAGGGGGAGGGGTGTTGTCGTGGGTCACGGACCCGCGCCAAATGAACAACTCCCTTGACCGGAAACTGCGCCTCGGGTCCAACATGGATGATCAGGTGCAAACACGCACTTGACCATGCACATTTCGAACCGGATGTTTTCAATTTCAAGAAGCCCATCCATTCACTACCAGCAACAAAAATTCTATCAGAATTGAGTGCAACTAAGCCATCCGGGCGCAGACGAGTTAAGGGGGCCGACACGTTGACTGCATGCATGAGATCGGCTAAGCGTGGCATCTCAATGGTCCGCATTGTGTTTTCATACAAAGGCAGCATTCTAAACTCCATGGACTAGTCGGTCAATAGTTTACTCGATGACAAATGTGGAGGAGGACCCCATCTTGCGCGAGAGCAGTACGAAAGCGAAAAGTAAATTAAAAGATCCCATATTCCATTAGTCCAAACAGGTTTGGATTGCGCCGGCATTATCCAATTTCTAGTTATGATGTTGAACGCGTCCCTTCAGTCAGGTAACATGAAACATGGTCGTCGTTTCGCAACAAGAAATCAAACCAAATTTCAACAAAATAGCACCAAACTATAAATAGGCGTTAGGTGTGCAATAAGACAGTTGTGCTGCGCTGTCACCAGGTGGCGAAAATTTCTGTCGCCTCTAGAGCAGAACTGCTGAGCTGAGCACTGATATACAGAAGAATCTGGTCACACTGCTGCGTCCACGCTTCGGTAATTTGCGCTCCCAATCTCTTCCTAGTTTAGGGCCTTATGCCACC
>JAQGBY010001398.1:0-29734 GCA_034698785.1 Mycogona germanica | reverse complement strand
ATATTTTGTGATAATTATTCGTCTAATTGCCAAATTTAATTTTTATGATCATTAAATACAGGTATTACATACAAGATTGCATCGACTTTACACGTAGTTCCAAACTACCTCGAGCTTATTAACCATTAGTGTAGTCAATGATCAATCAATCCTTTATTTGCATCGAACAGAGTTTATTGATCTACATGTGGGCACAATTCTGCAGACAATTTACAGACATGTTCTCAGACGATTTCTCTACATGACTTCGGTGGGAAAATGTTATTGAGAGAGGAAGGTGAGATTGAGACCGTAGGAAATACTAATGGTGGGAGTTTATTTTTGATAGACAACAATATAAAATTAAACCACGTTCGATGGGCTGGACAATATTCGGTTGGAGCACTCACTGGCCTCTGGATCTCGCTCAGCTGATAGAATACGGACACCGGACTTGATTGGTGCGAGATCGAGTGGGGTTTTAGCAATATATTCGAATTTCGGCAATCTTTGTGAGCGTGGAACGTTTGTGGATGCAATGGGAAACATTGAGGTTGGAAAAATAACAAAATTTGTCAATGGTGTTCATGCCTTTGAGACGTTAATGCCAGCCGTGTATACACTTTACCCGTAGGTGGTCTGTTAGAATTTGCAAAAAAAAAGTCATGCAACAATTCTCTTCCTACTTTTTTACCAAAAAAACTAAGATAACATACGCGTATGGTGGATACAATGAAATCGATGGGGGGAGGCTCTTGCAACTTCAGTGTTAATATTCGAGAAAAAATAACTAATGTTGATGAACTGGTTGCACGCTTGAACCCATACCGGTCGGGATCCGAACCCGTGGACCACCACATTTCATTCATTCATCCAACCAACAGCATTACTGCGATGGACGTCTATAAAAATGTGGAAGCGGGTTCTCACGAGGATATGAGCGGACTCCTCTTCAATGTATTCGATTGTTGTTCTAAACACGCTAAAGAGTCCCACAACATTTTGTTCAGCGCCAAACGAGACGTTCACACGTCAAATTCAATGTCGACACGTTCGTTGGTTGCAAATCGACATCAGTGGTCAGTATTGTTGTGAATACGCTGGAGAGATCACATACGGATTGTCTACTTGTATATACGTATGTGTACAAATTGCTTGTATGTATCCATCTATGTGTTGTTTATTTTTTTTAGAAGTTAGACTGTGTGTTGGGCTTTGGATCTTCATTCATCTAGACAGGACAAGTAATTATGTATATTCACACACCCGCACTCATAACGATTTGCGCCTATAATGGTTTTATGGTAAGACTTCTTTAGCGGAATGTAACTTTGAAAACGCGATATTATTTATCGTATAAGGAAGTGGAAAGGTGTCCGAATATCTGGCGTTTGAGGTCTTCAATTGTTGGAGGAATATGGTGGAATGAAATGAATTAATTGCCCTTGTAAATGAGATTTTCTTGAGAAATGCTATACCAACGTTTAACATTCTTATTCACAATTTCTTTTCACTCATGAAAAGTGAAACTCATTAAAATAAGTGGTGGCATCTGTGTTTAAAATTCAGCGAATATCTAAACATTGCAATTCATTTTGTTAGAATTAAAATATTCTTATCTTAATTACAGAAAAATAATTTAAAAAAATATGTGTACATGCATGAGAACTATGCCCGTCTTAAGAAATACACACGGTTTCAACATCAACAGTACAATATAGAATTGGTACCATTAACATTTATACCACTGACATTTCAACTCTTGGTTATATTGAGTGTAAGTGAAATCATTGCTCGTAGGAACCGTTGCGTAATTGAATATGAGCTATGATTATAAGAATTTACTAGCATTAATGACAGGTCTAATCTCATTGCTAACGCATTAATTTGTAAGGTTATGATATAAGTATTCACTTCGCGTGGATACTTCGGATGTTATTATAATAATTTGGTGGTGGAGTAGGCCTACATAGCCTACAATTAACCTATTTTCGGGAGATCCTATATACCACAAAATGCCGCGCTACATTATCGACAGGGGCATGCTCAATTGTCAGCTCCAGTCTATGCAGAGATAGCCAAGTACCACTTTCTGTATCTAAGGTTGGTGTCTGCGAAACTTCAGTAACGAATAACGATCACGTTTAATGTGGGGGGCGTTGTTCGCCTGTACCAGAAACTTTACGGGCCCCTCAACGTGATGTTACTCGAAAGTCGAGAAACGAACAAAACGTCACAATCTCGAGTTAGGAAAATTTTTGAGAAAATATCGTACGAACAGCATAGCACGGAGGGTCTCAATTCGCTACCGAGAAATGGTGGGAATACTTTCTCTCTCCCTCTCCTCATCTCCCCCATACAGTTGTTCGATGGTTGTAGCAGGTGTTGTTCATGAAATCCATAAGCGAAGGAAACATGGGTACGGGGTTTTTTTTTAAATTGAAAGACGAAGCGTTGGATCCACTCCAGTTAAGACCTTCATGGGAACCCGCCGACCTCTTCCTTTTATTGACATGCCACAAAGTTATGCTGAATGACATTTATTTTCAAATATTCTTCCAATCATGTTACGATCATACCACATTCTAGAAGTCTAAGAAGGAGGCTTGTCGCCGAAATTAGCAGTAATTATTCGTTCTTAATGTGGCCAAGAATTTACGTCGCTGAACCGTGCGTGCGTGAAAATGAATTGTGCCGTTGTTGTTCATGCCTTAATGTGCTCGCACTTTCAAATGTGCGCTGAGAAAAAGAACAATACGGCCTATGTACTAGGCGAAGTAATAGCTCCTTTGAGCAACGCATATTTGGTCCATTAGCAGACACCAATTTTGAAAGGGAAAAAAAATGTCCTTAGGCATCGCAGTTATCTCAAATCAAGGTTGAAATGGACACATTCTGAAAGCAAAACGATCCGAAATATGCTATAAAAGAGCACTTTTACTATCTGCCCCAATTATTTTCGGTGTGTGGCCTTCAGATAGAAATACATGCATAGCTGAAATCGAAATACAGTATCAGACGGATTATGAAATAGTGCTTTGAAATAGAAAGCAAACGAAACAAAAATATTTAGTCAATGTCCTAATTCCGTAAAGTTGATTGATAAGTGCTACTTGAATTAATCGAAACGCATTTGGCATTGGCCGCGTTTGAAGCTATCTTAACTAAAGCTTACTAATTATCATATTAATCAAGTTAAACCAGTATCAGTATCTTCAATGAAGTAGTTTCGTTTTATTAATGTGAACAAATGCATGACGCCGGATAGTACAGTAAAACATTTGTGGACACTCTTACTTGAATTTATTTTATGCTTACTGGATTGTTCCGTTAACTGATTTAGGTCAAATTTATTCGAAAATAAGATTAAAATCGACAATCTAAAAATGAAACCAAGGCCAACTTTGTAATCAAACATTCATTCAGAGTCCACATTCCAATTCCCTTTATTATTTTATTCGATTATATATTTCGCGAGTACATACATAAAATAAACCTTTCCCAAAGCTGACCGGTCATCTCACCAACGCAACCCTAAATAAACTCATATTGATGGCTTCCGATGTTTATCCGAAGTCTACCGATGTTTCGAGCGGATGGTCTACTGATGGCTACACCTAATTGCCATTTCGGGGTTGTTGCCTCAACTCGACACAATATGGCACTACCCTTCCTCCCTTTCTCCCTTCTTCCTGCGTCAACGTCACGTTGGCGTGTCCCCATCCCGTCAATCGACGATAATCATCTGCGGTTTTTTTTATATCGACAGTTCCGGATTTACGAAAAACCACATCACAAAATCCGCGTCCGCTGTTTAGCAGGAATTATCCGTTCGAATAAATCGTCTATATTGCTCACGGGGACATTGGGGGGTTGTCTATGCTCACTATGCTCACGATGTGTGCGGAGTCACAATGTTATCTGGTTTGGGGGAAAGGAACGTGAGAGGGTCAGAGGAAACTAAACTGCGGGTGGAGGGGCGAAAAACTTGGAAAGAGAAATCCAGCGCCGCAACGGATGTATAAATAAAGACTACGCGCATATAATGTGCTTAACAATGGACAGTTATGATTTCGAATAGCATTTGTACGACTGACGGCAGGTGCGTATGAACCATTCGAAGGATATACCATCTGAAGTAGTATATACTTCAGCAAGTATTAACGGGAATACTTACAGTCACGAGGATCTAGAGAATGGGGCGGGGTGGGGGAGGGATTTTGTTAAGACATATAAGTGTGACGTTATAGATTTTTTTTGGAAATAACGACATGAAATATTGGTGTTAATTGTGATTTATACTGACTATAATGCAGATTATGCAAGGTACGAGTATTGTGTGAAACCGTCAAAGTATGAAAAGGGAATAGAAATTGTGTCCCAAAGATGCAGCCAACAACAATGCCTTTCCCCATCGAGGGCTCGAAGAGTAACAAAAATAACAAATAACCGTAACCAATAGCGAGAAAAAATAAATTTCAATAGAACATTTTGAAAATATAATAATATAAAATATTCATAATAAATTCATAATAAATCTCCGGGACAGCACCGGACGAAAAAAGACGACCAGAGACGCAGAGTCCCGGAGACAACCCCTATTTCATTATGAATTTATTATGAATATTTTATTTTATTATATTTCAAGTACGATTTCACCTCTTATATACTTATTTTGAAAATAATTTAGTTTCTTCAGATAGTTTTACAGCCAGTGCGTTCTGACTGATATATTACAATCTACAATTACTTTCTTGTTTTATCGGCAGTTCTGGTTTACACCTTCGTTTGAAACTCATGTCACTCTTGCAAATCAAATGCGGAATTTATTTTTAACATTTCGAACGTGTAACTAAAGCCGTGTTGTTTCTCAACGCCTTCGAACCGCATATCAAATAACACGGCGTCCGGAGCAACAAAAAAAAAATAATAATAAAAATATATACTTTTCTCCATGAGCATAGAAATTTTGAAACAACAGCGTGCCCCAAATGTAGATCTATTTGTTGAGCATGGTTAGAGGGATTTAACCGCTGCCTAGTCGACTTCATCCAAACTTGTGCACAGTAGGTGAAAATACAATAGTAAAGCAACAGAGGGCTTCGTTTTGGTCAAGCTAAGGTGAAACAGGGTAGTCGATTGTACCGCAGCCAGCTCTCACCTGTCGCTCGGCTACTCGCTTGCGTGAAGCGAAGGGGGAAACTGGAGACGCACGTGTACGTGCATGAATGAAATTTCGCAAATATTCGAACGTTGGAACCCGCTGTTGCGTGGAACCGAGGGCGTTCGGCGCGCACGGTCACATTGCCGGGGCATCCAGTGGAGTGGGGCGAAAAGAGAAAACGGACCGCGAGATAAAAGAATAACACAAAAAACGCGCGCGAAAACGGACACAGGAAGTCACCCAATACATGACATTCTCAGTTTTTACATTCGATCTGCAAAATCGATGAGAACCGTTGGGATATTTTGCCGCAAAGAATTCCGAATCGTTAAAAAAATAAAAGAAATTGCATGCGAAAGTTGTCCATCTTGGGAGTCAACAAGAGCCAAGTTCATGAACTCGGAATAAGCAACCAGTTAGAATTTTGGATCAGAAACAAGAGATTCAAACCAACAGTACGACATAAATTAAGTACACCAAATGTTCTCCAAAATTCACCTCTTAAATTAATGCTTAAAAGGTTATACAAAATTTGAAATGCTTAAGAGTAGTTTAGGTACTAGCGCGTTAAAGTGATTGTTCAATACACTCGTGTATGTTTGTTATATTTTGTAAACTTGAACAAAAAATGAGAGTGTTTTCACTTTAGTTTTCACCATTATTTCCAACATGTACATAGAATATTAGATGAACTCGATTCGATTTAAGTAGCCATATGTAGAAACGTCTACTGCCATTAGAATTTCAGACAGACGACTGTGATAGTGTAGCAATGACGTGTATGCATGCAAACACAAAACAATAACAATAAAAAAAGCTCTATGATGTTTTGGTAATGGTCAGAATTTGTAGATTTGCATTCGCAACAGCTGATTAACATTTGTGCGCGCCTTTATACTAGTATAAACGATTGAGCAACAATCAGGACAGTTTCTCATTGCAGGCTACATTAGATGGGCTAGTATCAAATAACATGGTATGGTGTAATCAACCTTAAAATAATTCCCATAGTCAACTGTATCCGTTTTAATCACTCTATAGAGTAGTACTACTCCAATGAAATGGCTTCCGTTATGCAAGAGCAACAAAGTATACGTTCGATAAAGGAAATGAAAGGTATAGTAGAAAAAATCATTACTTAATTACCGCGAAACTATTGGATATATACCGGTAGTATAATACCGGTATAAAATACTTCAAATAGAGTCTGTAACATTCCTTAGTGATGCAGATGAACGATTCAAACTATTAAAATATTTTACAGGGTAAATAATTGCCCAAATAAAATGAGGATTTTGTTTTTAAGCAGTTTTCGATAGTAAATAAAGACAAAAAGTTATCTTTGTTGCACGAAAAAAAAAAGATTCATTCAAAAACTTGAAAGTTCATGCATCGAATTAAAAGAAAAATAAATTTGAGTGAGACAACAAGGACCCATCGTGCGAGAATACTCGACTCTACTTCGCTCGGCTCCTCTTTTACGACCGCAAACCTTGACTCCTTGACCAATCTACTTGGTAAAAAAATAAAAAAATATTCGTATTTACTTTTACGAACCACGGAAGTTGGCTCAGCTTTCCACTTTTGTTAGATGTATTGTTAAAAAACGCCTCTCACGTAGAAAGAAGCACCAATAAAATACCTTAAAAAGAAAAATTTGGTCACGCAATACTTCCCAAACTCAATGCTTTTTGATCAACAACGACCATTTAAATATTTAAATTTACCATATTAACAAATGACAAATAATAATTGCGCTTGCAGAAATGCAGATTAAGTGTGGTAAAAATTGTTTTGTGCAATGCACAAAATTCTGAGAAGACTCTTCACTTTTTTTTCTAAAACGAAAAGCAAGGGAATTTTTTTACGTGTTACGTTTTACGTCCATTTGTAACGCTTGGTAAGAGGTGTCAAGGGCTTGATGAAAGTTATCAACATCGTACACAAGAAAGTACGAAATAGCCCCAGCGTAATTAGTCGGACAGCTCCCCATGCCATCGCAAGAGATTAATGTTCAACAACGACTTGAAAGTCTGTGCGGTTTTATTCTATACGGCAATAACGAATTTTCCCCCTCCTGCCCGTGACCAAGAAGAATACAATAGTGAAAATCACTCATGCGAGCTTCGCAGGTATATTATGGTTTCCTGAAGACATGCTGCGAATTTCAAGGAAAATTCCGCGATAGGGATTTTTTCCATCATCCAGTGAGTAACTTTTCCTGCATATGCATATTCGCTCTGTGCCGCGGTAATGGGCCTGGCCTTGGGGTCATTTATCAAAGATTGCATCTTGGATTGCGTAGTTAGTTTTAACCTACTTATATTTTTAGACAAACATTCCAGGCACCCAAAAACCAAAAGTGAAATGTTGACCTCACAAAATTAATTAATAATATTGTTATTTTAGATATTTCATCGAGTTCGCAGTATGGCTAAAACCAAAAATACTTCAAACCACCCTTGTTTGTTGTTAACATGCCAGATAAAAATATTGCATTGAAACCATGTGCGTGTACTTCATTGCAATTTAATTTACCGATAGCGCTTTTGATTCTAACTTATCACACGTTTGTCCGTTATTATTTAATTGCTTGTGTGTTTACCATATTTGCATGCGTTTACAAACGGAAATGATGCGAGACTCTTTGATACAGTTTATTCGGTGAGGGCAAATTTTATGATTTTATGATGATGGGGATGGGAACAGAAAATAGGAACAAACTTATATGTTGGCACCTGTCCCAATGGCGTGATAGCACATCGAAATCGCAGCATCATTAACATCGATGTTTCCGAGCGGTCATCCTGCAAGTGACCGAGGTCGAGGTTATCGAGCGCCATCGCTTTCGAGTTCATCTATGTCCTCAATAAATCGAATTTAACTGTTGTCAGTTTGACTCTACCAGGTAACATTGTATTATTCATCGACTACTACTAGCGCCTCCTGGTAGTCGCCCCATTGGCGAAATATAACGGCTGGTAGAAAAATCATCATATTTTCCAACCCCGAGTTTCAATGACGCTCACCAGTTGGCACCAGCTAGTCGGTAAACTAAAAATAGAATTTTACGTTTGGGGAAAAACGCGTTACGCCATACATCAGCTTTATTGACGACGATGCTACAATAATATTTATTCGTTTCATCAGTATTTTATCCAGCGCATATTTACTTGACAATTCCAATCAAGTGAAAATGCGTGACGTGAGCGATGTCAATGCACAAGCGCGCTATAGGTTGATCGTATGCTAATTTTGGTGTTTCTGATAGTGTCAGGTTTGTTACGCATGTCCAATTGTTTATCGGTCCGCATGCATTTGCATTTCATGATCATACGAATATAATGAACATGTGCTCCTGCTGCTGCTCACAAATTACCGTGCCACCACAAGGGACGAACCGGCAAAAGTTAAAAAGTCCAACCGTTTCCAATAACAATACATGACATGATTACAGATGGACTAAGGAAGGCGTTGCTGGACACTAAGCCGCAAGCGATTTTTAATATCCGAAAGTTTTTTGTAATTATTTTTTTGCTGACAATAGCGGTTGACTAGTAATGGCCAACACCGAGGAGCGCCTTAAATTTAGAATCCTTCAGACTACAACTTTTAAAAGCACCGACCGCAGTATGATTTATGCTTTTATGCAAATGCAATATCGCGCAGAATCAAAAATCCCTATGCTGGAGAATTTTTTATCATTCTGGATTATATATAGGGGTTGATTCGTTTTATTCAATTAGTGCATAAGGAAATGAAATTGGTTTCATTTTCGCCTGGTGTTCTAAGCGCTGTGAAAGGCACAATACACACGCTCTTGGCGTTAAAATAAATAAGATATTTTTTGGAAAACGACTACTTTTCGAAATTATTTTAGACATTCTTTCGATCTACACGAAATCCAGAAAATTAACTGATTTTTAAAGTGAATGTACTTACTGAGTCTCGCAAGCATGAAATCAAGCGAATAATTCGTTAGCTGACAGCTTTATGTTTGAAACGAGTATTTTTTCATCGCCTTCTTAAACATTTCGGCTAACAAATATTGCACGTTTCACCAGATCATCAATCAGTTTGACACTGCGGAAAATCGTTTTATCGTTTTATCGTGATGGCCTAGGTGCATAATGTACAAAAAAGAACCACTGAGGCGCAACCACGTCTACAAGGAACCGTGAGCCACCCAAATAATGATGTACCTAAATAATATTTCAGCAAATGGTTTATTTTTCGTAACCGTTAAATAGACCGTGACTGAAAATAAAAATGTGCTAATGTGGAACCATATTAGGTAAACAACTATCGACGTAGGATAAAATTCATATCGATACAGATACAGTTTTACAATAATGTTATGCTTCCGACGCATAAATTTATGAGGCAACATTAAAATATTTGATACCTCAATGTTTATCCGAAAAGACGATTAAGCGCAATGTCTCGCCTTAATGCAATATACATGGACTGCAGACCCTGCAGTGCATATAATATTTGTTTTCAACCTGGTAAATACAAATTATTAAATACATGTTTCAGAATTTAAGTTAGAAATAATATTATCTGATTGAGATTAGATTGATATATGTGCAAATAAAGCATTCTGTGTTTATGTATGTGATTGTGTGTGTTGCAATAATAATGCATAAAATATAATTTTTCACATTTTGTTTGATGTAAAATTTATGGAATAATGCAACAAAATCGAATGAAAATCAATGGAAATAATGCAGCATACAAAATTGAAATTCCCAATGACGTAAGTAATCTTCAAGTTATCTGTTGAAGTAAATTGACGTGAAATCGATTCCGTTCCAGGTTGTAGCGTTCAGTGTATTCGCCTGGCAATGGACGCAGAGTTTGCATTGTTAGTTTAACGTACCGTATTTTGTTTTTGTTTGAGTAACGGTTTTATCGCATCATAACGATGGAAAAATGACAAGCTTTGCTCTCGCATTGTGTATCAAAAGAGAGGAATACCGTAATTATTTTTGGCACTGCATTGTTGGTTGATTGACACGTTTTGCATTTTTCCAGCTGCGCCCCCGCGCATTATGTAAAAGCCCCATTTTAGCCAAATTTCTTTATCACGCATAGTTTGGCAGCCGAGCGATCGCGAGTTGGTAAATGTCTAGTGTTAAATGCTCTGAGCATGGTACAAAATTTCTGGCCATAAGAACGCAATTTTGTAATGACATATTCATTGGAAAATCGTGACCAGGTAATTTTGTGCGCACGTTCAAACAATTAAAAACTTCGCATCATCGCATGCCGTTATTTATTGTATAGCGACCAGCTAACCTAACGTTGGAAATTAAATCTTTTCCCATTTGTACTATTAGAATCAGATTCACGTAACCATTATTAACATTCTACAATCATGCAAAGCAGCAATACACAGGTAAATTACGAATTAACCTTAAGGTAATGAAGCCATCTTGGCCGACATCAGTTTTTCGAACGCCTTTAAAATACGACGTCAAAAATATTTGTTCCGTCTTATAAACGTATAAGAAAATACATATGACGTTTAAATCATGCGATGCTTTTATTGTGCCAACTGTATCAGCTGGAGATATTTACGAAAATATTGGCCACGATCGTCATGATAAACGAAAGCAAGAGAGATAACATTTGGCAAAGACCTTTGCTAAATCGTTAGTTATTCATCAGCATTATCTAAATTGAATCTCCCCAGTGCACCAGCTGTGGTGATACAGGCGTTTACAGTATATGTTTGCCAAATTTTGGAGACAATTTTGGCGAGGAGCACAATAATACAGCACTGGGATAATACACTTACTATCAGCACGACTTCCTAGTTGAGGCGTTGTTTGCATATTTTTATAGAAATTAATGGAACATTAATGGCAAACAAAAACTACGTTTCGAATAAAAATCCGCCGCAATTTTCCGCTCGCAAAGAGATCGCCCAATTTTAATGAGCTTACGGTAGCAGGCAGTCCTGCCATCCATTTCGTGACACACTAACATTTTCCAGTTTATTATTTCATCCTGAGACCAGTACTTATAAACTTATCTTGACAAATTTTACCCTGTGAATTTCCACGGTCACTTCAGATTTCTTAAAAACGAATAATCGTTTAATTTGCCGCCAAAAATGTATTTAACCTTATCGTACTTAACCAGCCTTTAACGAACTTTTAAAGTGCTGCATTTGAAATAGACAATCTCGACACAAGAGATTTGTTCGCAAATGACGTTTTGCCCAAATTAAAATCCACGAAAGTTCAAACATTAAGGTTAAGAGTGAATTTCGCAATATGATTCTGTACAGATATTCATGTCTCGTTTTTTACATGCAGCATTTAAATTATAATTAACGGCAATGCTGGTAGCTTGGCATATCGGTGTTAAGGGTTACCCAACTAATTGCCACTTTTTCTCATGCTATGAAGATGTAACACCGGGTCTCACCAGGATCGGCATCTCGCAAGTACATCTCAAATTGGCACCGTTTCAGGTTCAACTGCAGGCCGATAAAATCCAAACATTAGGATGCTACAAAAAGGGTGCTTACGGGGGCGTGTACGTGATTGTTATATGAAAACCATTGAATCATGAAATAACGTTATTATAAAATTAGGTTTGTGTGTGTGTGTTTGCAATTTTCCTTAATGGACGGAACCATATATAGAAATTGGCAAATTGCTTTGACTTTTTGGAGGCAGACAGTATCAAAGGAAATTTGGTTTCGAGAAATCCCCCGTTGTTCTTATCCATTTCGGTTTTCCTCTTTTTCGGTGTGTTCTGCGTTTAACGGTCAGACATTTGTTCTATATAGGCGAGCATAAAAATAATAAACTTGCAATTGCAGTTTTCAAGGTTTTCCAGGTCAGTAGACAGCCTAATTTTGCAGCCAGCCCCAGATAAAGGGCCGCATGTGGGGGCGAGGAAACACACTATACAGATTGGTGAATATAATTTTCGGGTCCAAATGATATCCGGATCGTGGGCGTGCTGTGCACAGAGCTGGCAACGGGTCACCCAGATTCCGGCAACATAACACACTTACAGACATTCAAAACGGGTCAATTGGGCATGTTTTTTCTTCAAAATGTGGGTAACTGCATAGACCACCATATGTTTTTGCCATAAAACGTACGGTTAGCTTGGCCATTACTTATAATTACCTTGAAATCGGAAAATCTGAGATAAGCAGCCAAGTAGATATATTAAAACGTATAATGAATAGCGGCACACAGAAGCGGTCAAAAGTCAAGCGATTTTACTTGCCATTAGCAACGGAAAGAAAATGAGAAAATAAGTCTCCAAAGCGGTCGACCTAAATTGTAATCCATGTTTTAAGTTCTCAGTTATAAGAAATCAACTATAAATTATAATTATAGGGATTGTGCACAACTAGGTTCGTACACTTCGAATACGTTCAAAGACGCTGATTTTCGTTTGACGATCTTTTATTCTTATTTGGCGAAAGATGAAAGAAGAGATGATGATAGCTTTGTTAAAACAGTGTTTTTCTTGAGTAGTATCTTTTCACAAACCCGGCATGGTTAAAAGGGATCGCTTCTCCAATGCGTATAAAATAAAACTTGGAAGTAGACTGGGATAAGTTTAATGACGTGAAAAGTATACATAATATATATCGTTACTCTGTAATTACATCTAAAGGTCATTAAGGGATATACCGATTGAAGAGATGTCTTGTCATGTTTTTTGTTAGTTAGAAAATAAATCCACCTTAACATCTTTACGTGAATGAAGCATTATGTAAATTTTCACTTAGCGATTGCTCGGCTACTGAAAAAGGTCAAATAATTTGATGTGATTAACATAGGTGATGGATTGTGGGAGTACGTGGTCTTGCAGACTGTATAAATGCAGTTTTGTCTTTAAATCTATGACAATTACACTAGCCAGGCCCTTCAAATTAAATACCACATGCTATTATTATTAACAAAATACTGCGAGTATTGTCTATTTGAATTGAGTGCGCTGTAAATAATTAATTTTAGGAACGATTACCTCAACAAAACTGTAAAATTAATTATCCTACCATTCAACTAGATCATTCGTCTAGTGGATTCAAGATGTTATCAGAGATAATCTAAACCTCTCTACAAAGAAAATCCTTTCATTAAAAAATCATAGATATAAACTGTTAACTTTATAATTTACATAAAGGGAAACAATATGGGATAGAAATCATGAAAACTATTTATAATTAACGCAGGCAATTGAATTTTGGAAAGATTATATAATGTAGGAAATATTTCACGTTAAATGAATTTAAATAATTCAAAGTACGACTCGTCGTAGCCCAGTCGGTATTGCGACTGACTGTAGCTCGGCGGTCTCGGGTTCGATTCCCGGCGCGGACTCTCGATTATTCGATCCCGGGGTACTGGTGAAAATGTGCCCTCGCATAATGCCTAAGACAGAAAATCCATTACTATAGTGAATAAAAAAAAAATTAGTTTCCGTGTAGAGAACGGCATACAACATTTTTGCCGTTTACAAGCGTTTTAGTCAGCGAATGTAAACATAAAATCTCGCGATAATAAAATGTGCTGACCAAACAAGCACTGTGAAGTTCTCGCGAAATGAACAGTAAAATATAAGTTATTTCTGCTCTGTTGCCAGCTGACCATGTCCTTGGCACAACTCTTTCGGCTAGAGCTTGGAATGGATGACTTCATCTGTAAGACACTAGATAAAAGTACTGACGAAAAGTGAATAACGTGACTATCAATCAGAATAGATTGCAGATAAACATCACTTTTCACATTTTTTTTCAAACCTCGAGTGACGAAAAAAAAATCGTGATCGAATGTCGATACCGTATCCGATTTTCGTCAACTAAGATTTTTCACCTTTCTGCAATTCATCGTTTCGGTTCATTGATTGGAGTCATTTTTCGTAGTCAATGACCTTGTTGGTAGTGATATATTTGTTTATTTTCTAATATCGGTACCGTAATGGCAGAAACATGTTTGTGGAAATTGTTTCTTTTCTTTTGGCAAAGCAATCGTAGCGACCGCTTGATGTGTTTTATCCGGATTTGAAATTAGCCGCTCGCTTTGTACCGTTCCTGGTTACACTAAACTGTACATATCCAAGATTTTTTATTAACTGGTATTTAAGAAAACGTTAGCTACATATTTGTATTAAGAATTTATTGCTTTTATTTGCTTCTTGGCCAGCACTGAACACTAATAATCTCGTCTGTCTCCGATAAAAAGAATGTGTTCCGTGTTGTAGTTGACCAGATTGACTTAGCGGTTCCTCTTTTATTGGTTCATTGGCCAAACGTTGTTGTTATCCGATGCCCGTATTTTGAGGTACTGAAATTGAATTTTTAGGAAGAAAAATATTTATTTAACCTCAATGAAGAAAAATATATAAATGAAGGAGCAATAATTCAAGACAATCTCAATTCTTTGTGCTGTATTCGTTGGGGATGGCCAACTCAATTATTCACTAGCATTTTATTTAATCGCAAAATACGATGATTCATGGAAAGGAAATATAACTTTTTCCATTCCAGAGACAAATTACAATTCTGTGCACAGTTGTCATTTCTATTCTAACGTTTCGTGATAGAAACTTTCCCTAAAATTGCTATCAAATTTTTAATTGCAAGTTGCAGATAAACAAATGAGGATGATCTGTAGGTGACCAAATTTCTTAGGATAAATTGCTTGTGGTGATTTTGAAAAACTAAAGACACAACAATGTAATTAAACATAGAAATGCGGTTCATGGTGGTATTCTTCTGTTTCGTATACGGTTGCTCTTTCTCATGTATTGTTTTTGTTTGGATAAGCACGTATTTATTGCTTATTTTATTCTACAAATGTTCTATTGCCGAGGCAAAAACTGTTTGTCTCGTTATATGGTGGCAGCGATGACTCTTGTGTTATTACGGCGACGCTATTTCCTTGTGCACGAGCCACGCAGCAGACACATTGTGTTTTTATGAACGTCTCCATTTTCCACCTCCGCATGAGCCCTCAGACCATGCGCTGGACCTGCGACGATCAAGTTGGACTTAATTGCTTCACTATAAGTAGCGAAGGAAATTAGCGAAAGTACATGTATTTAATCTTCCATGTCATTGACAAAAACCCCCCGACACTCTTTCTTTCCTGCCCCTTTTCCTTGTTGATGTCATTTGCCTCCTCACCAGAATCGCAAACGTGACAATTGGTAACCAGAAGCCTTGATTTTTCCGAGACAACGTTTTTATAATTCGATATTTATTATTATTCGTCCATGTTAAACACGAAAGTATCAAAAGGACTGCTCTGTATTTCTATTTTCTCATTTCGCTCAAAACATTAATTAATTAAAACATTACAAATCCTTAAAAAATTCTATAAATTTAATAACAAGTCAAGCTGTACGTAATTACTCTGTATGACGCTACGTTAAATTAACAATTTCAATAACCATTTTTAGCACGAGTTGTGTTAATGTAGTGATAAGCTCGTAGAATGAATGCCTTATTGACTACACTATTTTCCAATTTTCAATAAATCAGCTTGACGCCCTTCGCATTATCAAAAGATGGCATTGTATGGGTCAATGTCTGCTACATTTGAATTCAATTGTAACCCAAGCGCTTCACCAAAAAAAGGTTACCAGATAGTTATTATAAAACATAAAACTGTAACCAGAGGTTACGAAAAGCAATGATTCAATCAGCTAAGATGCTTAGAAGAAATGTGAATTCTAAAGAAAAAAGACGATGCTATTCAAAAAACATTCTAAGTGTCTTGATAGTTGCCGCAGCAATTGTTGCACTATTGTGTCCTGATTTATTTCTTAAACTAGAGTTACCCTATAACTCTCATTTTTTAAGATTATAATTCTCATCGAAAGACAATTAAAAGCTCATTAATGGATTCAAATATACCTATAGGTTACTTTTTTATGAACGTTCGCATGTTTTGCTGTATTAGTGGCAGTGCAACTGGATATCTGACTAATATAAAGATCATCATCCCCCTTACCTCTACATTTAGCCTTTGTCCCCATTTCCGGTACGATGATTGACTAATCCAATGTCGTCTTAATTAGTGAGAAGATAAATATAGCTCGACAATCAACTTGTGTGTCAAACACTTAATTGACACGATACATTGAAACAAAGAACTTATCCAATGCACGAAATATTTATATATAAAAGAGCCGCAATGACGACAGGCGAAAAAATGTATGACTAATGATCTCGAATATGTATAACTATAAATAGGCAAAAAATACTGCACTGCTTTTAAATATTACAAAGATATCCCCACTATACTGATCAGACAACATCCTTTGTCATACAAATTATTATAAAGATTACCATAATACATTTACAACATGTTCGTTGTCAAACATATTTTTTAAAAACATTTTGTTCCTGCTTCCTAAGGGTCGTAACAAAATAACAGCTCCGTGAAACCGGAAATCATATATTTTCGAAGAAAAAAAAGTTACATTGAACGTTGGACAAGTCTCAAACTCATATATTGAATGTCCCAGGCGAACTCGTATACACAAACGACTATTTCACATGACACGTAAAATAATTTGGTCTCGATCCCAAGTTCTTGATTCGGATTGTCTGTGAGTTTGTAGAGTGAAAAAATAAGCAGAGCAAAATGGGTTATGGTCATGTTTATTTGTTCTCTGCATAGGATAAAATGTAAATAGACCGTGTCCTATTGCATTTAATGTTCTGGTGCTAAGGGCTGCTTCATACAGTATATCGGGGGTATTAATGGGTTGACGAAAAAATAACAATAGAGTACATGGCTGTGTTCTTTTTTTTTTGCTACACAATGCACCGGCCAGGGTTTTGCGCTGCGAACACGACGTGCCTGATTTGTGGGCTGTTAATTAGGCGCGTGTTCTTAATCTACACCGTCAAGTTAATTTCAAGAACATTTTTAATAGAACACAATTGCAACGGACATGTTGAAATGACTAATGGGAGAGAGAGAACAAGTCAAGGCAATAAAAACGGTTATCCTGTAATTGCTAATTAAAAATTCATATTTTATGAGCTAATGGCTGGACTTGTTTAACCTATTGTCTAATTGGACCTCATCGGCCTAGCCCTGTGGTAAAACCCTGCTAAAACGTGTAACGTGTAAACCCTTTTAAAACGTGTTGACTATCTTTCATAATAGTTTATGAATGATTGTTATCTTTTCAGACTCATAAACGCAAATTCCTAGAAATGTCAACGGTATGTTGTCGTTTTGACGAAAATACAGAGTGTACAATTAGTAGGTTCCTACAAATCTCTCGTCTCAGCTTTCATAATTTTGATGGCTACAAAACCAGTTATAAGTCACATTTTTCGTTTGTTCTTGAGGTTAGCCGAGATAATAAGTTGATACACTTTCACAAAAGGAAGACAGAAGAAAATTGCGAATGACGTATACGATGAATTTGGAAATTCAAATAATTATCTTTGTTCAAGCGGTGGTCTTAGGAAGGTATCGACGCCAAACAGTAACCCTCTCCTCCTCATTCAAAACAATTTTTTGACTGACGTCTTCCTATCGTTGAAAATTCAATCAACAGATCAGCAACTGGGTGGACCTATACAATTAGTACTATTAGACAAGAAAAAAAGATCTGTCGACACATGTAGAATATGTCGAGTAGAGTTGCCCATTAATTGGCGATGAAAAACGTTTCAACACCGTCGCACACAGTCAACACCATTAAGACCGTGTTCACGAAGAACTTTGTCCGTAATCACTAATCAGCGTTTACCTCCACAACATGTGTGCTTGCACAAGCAGCTTCACTTCGTCTTCTGTTTGTTTAATGATAAGAACAATGATCTAACCTTATTCCCTCTCCCCCCCCCCCAAGACCGTCGTACATGTACGTACACATCATGTCAACGTGTAAACCAAAATGACAGAGTCCGTTAAAAAAAGTTGAATAACGTCCTCCGATGTGAAACTGCTGTCAAAACTTCAGGAAAAGGTTACAATTACAATATGCACCCATAGCACATACAAACTCGTTCAAAGTCATAATCAACAATCTCGAACTCGTTCCAAGAGTCAAAAATCACCAATATCTTACTGTTCCAAGTCAAGAAAAACGTTTTCGTCTAAAATAACAATTTTCACTTTCAGATTATTTTTTAAATTGTGGCATATTTATTATTTTTTTGGTTTATTTAATTTTGTGATAAATATAGCATCATTTACATTGCTGAATCTAAACATAGGTCCAATTTATTTTCGCTTAAGTTTAAATGTCAAGTGACATAGTTCAGTTAGATTCTGACAGTTCTGTAATGAGTTATACGGAACATGTACATGTCAATGGCCTTAACCAAACCCCTAGAAACTGATTTGTGCAAAAGGTTTTGCGGTTTTGCGATTAGACATTTTGCCAGAGAGAAGTTGTCGAATGAAAGGATTTGTTCAAAGCTTCTAGCATTCAACCCATGATACTCAGAATACCATTACGTTTACATAAAAGTGAACGTAATCGAAAGTTATCAATACATAAATATTAAATCATAGAATTAAGAATTCAATGATTGGAAAACATTCCTGATCATTATCTGAAGTTGATGAATTACTTTATTACTACTAGTTTCAAACAAATGTTATTTCGAAATTGCCTTCACTTTTAGAGTGGCCCTGCATTTCATATGTGTGCTGATAAAGGCTATCTCTTTTTAAATGTATCTAATTTCGCAATGTAGGCCAGTTAAAAACTGATCCCCATTGCTCAGTACAAATCCTATTGTTTTCTAAGAAATTAGATAATTTTTGTTTCGGATGAGATTGTTCTTGATTCGGCGATGGCGAGTCGTTATCAGACCAATCACGATCAAAAATCAGGTTCCTCGTAAAATCCCAAGCAAACGTGAATAATCATTTTGGACTTCCTGTGAAGATTTTACTAGTGACGAGTTTTGTCCAATCAGGATGCGATAAAATAAGCTCTGAATTCGCCAATCTCGGGTATGCATTCACACGGTTCCTCTGTGGCAACATATTACAGTGATACTGCTTGATTCACTAAACAGAGAATCTCCAGCTTTACCAATCAAATTACAGAGGTATTCATGCGTCACCTGTAAACTATAACTCCACTCTTGTCGAATTATCAATCCCGAATCAGAATTTAAAGAAAAGTAAGGTCATATTGTCACAATTTTTTAGTTTAACTATAAATGCTATAGTCATTGTATTATTGAATTTTGAATTCACAGTAAACATATTTGGGAGACTGACTACTTGTCCCAATGGCATTTTTATCGTCTACTTTTATTGACTTTTGTTGTAACAGCGATATCAGTAGAAATATCAATGATTCACAACCTAATCCTATTTCTCCATTGCCAATCCCCCCCCCGCTTGTTAAGCCTCACCAAACTACAAAAACGAAATCCATTTAGTAAACAATGAAACTGTACTTGTATGTCCTATTGTCAATAGTTATTTAAACGTTTGTCACATGCCGCAAAATTGATCTAACAAACCACTGTTTTCCGTATTTTTTCCTCGGTAATGGATCCATACTGTTTCGAGCAAGCAAATTATACTATATTTTAAGTTAAATTACATTTGCAATTCATATCCAGATACTTCCTCGTTCTATAGAAGGTTGAAAAATTCGAGAAGAACATTTGTGCTTTAGATTCGACATGGCAAATTGACTGGCTTACCTTTTATCCGTGAATAAATTCGTTTTAAAGAAGAACTACCGAGTCCTCTTTCTTCCAACGGTCTTTTCACATCAGAACTCGCAGCTGTCTTTTAACGGGGAATGAACCTATAATATCGCGAAACAGATCGGTCGGGCGACGCGTCTCTCCTATCACGCTTTTTCCTATTACACGCTCTAACCGCGTTCAATATGCGATTAACACGAAGACAATGTAGCGGTTGGAGCAGCCGAAGATCATGCCAGAGAAGAAATTGGAACCAAGACGTTCAGGCGAGATTGAGAGTGTCACGCATTGGATGATGCACAATCACAGTTATCACGAGATATATCCGCGAAGATGACTTCCCGAAACGAATCACGATCATTCAACTCGCACGTGGACCTCCTATCCGCGGTTCCATGTAGATCGAGCAGCACGACGAGAGAAAGAAGGTTTCTTATTGTTGGTGATGGACGCTGATGGTAGTTCCTCTTTTCGACACTCGAGATTTGGAAGGGTTGCTGCAGTCTCTCCTATTCTCCAATAGAAAACGAAGAATTCAAGAGTATCGTCAATTAAGGCACACTTAAAATAAGTTTAAACTGTTTTATTTTAAATGGTGATTCCTTCATTAGGTCGTCAATCAGGTGGTTGATCGTAGTTGTATCTGGTCGTCTTTTGTCAAAGTATCATTTGGGAGATCAGACAAATTGACTAACGCGAATTTATTAAAACAATTTTGTAAATCCACACACCGGTTGCAGCACTTCTGTCGACGTTTCGGAGCACACACAAGTATCTTTGTTAGCAATTTCTCCAGTCATCCGAAGTCAATTTGCATTGAATATATTAGAAAGCCAAACAGATCGATCAAAGAAGTCCAACTACTTTAGCTGAAGCAAATACGGTCCAACTACTTTGCAGAAATATCTAAAATACTTCAAAAATTCAGATATGCTGCAAATACTAGCAGCATTTTTGTTAATGAATCAGAACTCCCGACTGAAACGATCAGATATTCAAAAATCTCGCGAATGACCAATGTCCTAAACCGATTTGCCACAATATTGTCATATCGTTCGGAGATTTGACAAGTTTTTATCAAACATCAAATATTTATCGCACACATTTAACGGCAGGATGTATATCAGTAGCGCGGCATTCTAATCGACACACACAACTTATTAAAAACCGTATCGCCACCAGAATACCGAATATCACAATAGCGAGGTCACGAGATAGAAAGTAGAAACTTTATCGGGGGGTGGTAATTGTTGACAGTTCGACACGCACATTCACGCACTACATACACACAGCCGGTCCCGGCGCTTGACACCGACGCGGCCCAGAACTCGAACCGAAGTCCCTAATGAAATTTACCTGACGCCTGGCACGCGCGGCTGCGGCCCGTTCAGTCAGACAAGTTAGCACAGGGTGCAGGGTACAAAAGATGCAAAAAGCACATTTACATGTGCGCCTACAGACAACGACAGCAGGAGAGCGGGTGCTGACTTTTGCCAGCCGTCTCGCTATTTGAAAACCCGGCACCGTGTTTCGTTCCAAAGTGATCGTGGGGGGAGGACTTCGACAGTGGTGGTGGTTGTATAGACAGGGGAGCCCCCGAGAGACAACCGTCCAGTTTGCGCGTGTGTTTGGCAGGTAAAAACTCTGTTTTATGAGTCACGAAGTATAGTGTGTGCTTTTGTTGTCTGCGTCGCGGGGGCTGTACGACGATATACACTTTGAACGCGCTGCTGTTGCGGCGTCACGCAGGTGGCAAACGGTGCACACACACACATATACACTGCAGGGTATAGTCCATTTCAATCAGGGTAGTAAGTCAATGACTTTATAGGGAAATGCCTTTACCTGTTCTACCGTGTTGGTACTGTGTGTGCACGACTATGGTGTAGGTAAAGTCTCGAGGGGAAACGGGTAGGCACCCCCCAAAGCGAATGTAACCTCATGAGAACCATGCCCACTTTCTCTGAGTTTCGTAACAATTTTATCATTCTTTTTGGTGATCGAATGAAGTTTTTTTCTCTCTCTTTCTTCCCCGTCGCGGCTAAAAGTTGGCGATTCTTAAGAATGTCGGGTTTATAAAAGTCAGCTTGCATTCATTCCAACTTCATCGTTGGTTGTCAAGTGAATAGCTGAGCAAATAAATGAGAGGTTTTAGTTAGGACGTCTGGATGATATATATCTGAAAATGGTGAATTCGGGACAGGCCGAATGAAGAAGACGGACCGAGTGGCGAACTCGCTTTTATAATAATATTTTACTATTATTTTAATTAGAACTGGTAATTGGGAAAAATATAGAGTTTCATGGAGACCGGGAGTTGAACCGCGGATCCCTGGATTACCAGTTCTAATTAAAATAATAGTAAAATATTATTATAAAAGCGAGTTCGCCACTCGGTTCGTCTTCTTCATTCGGTCTGTCCCGAATTAACCATTTTCAGAGCAAATAAATGGTCTCCTCAGGGGCGTGCCGATCGACGGTTAACTATATCCAAGGACTCGGGGTCTAAGGACGATATTGGATATCGTTTTTAAAACAACGATCCGAATAAATAAATGTATTATTGATTGCCAGAATTGTACGATTCGTCGTATACCAGTAGCTCGGCGGGCCCCGGGCTCGATTTTCGGCACGGGCTCTCGATTATTCAATCCCCGGGGTACAGGTGAAAATGTGCTCCTCGTATAGTGCGATTTTCAAACATTCGTTACTAAAACAAAATTGCGCTAGACACAAATATCCCTAAATTATTAAATTCGATGACATATTATTATCACATTTGCAAGTTGATTAGGTTATTGACGTTTGACTGGAATTTTTCTATTTTGACTGGTAGTCCCCTTTTCACTTCCATCAATATATCGGATATGACATGCGATCGGGTTCGGCCTCTATCTCACGACCCTTGATCCGTATGGAAATAAATGCTTTACTCTGCTTCCAACAGACCACAAGGAAAGAACACGGACCGCCTTGTACTCTATAAATGGGTAGCTTCAATATTCAATTGCACATCACAGGAACTAGTTTAATTCAGAACCAGACGATGCCCACTTTTTATTGTCACCATCGAATCGGCACTTTATGAATGTCCCCGCATTACGTCGGTTCAACTCGTTTGAAGTGGTTTCCTGCAAAAATCCTCAATCATATATGCGTGGACACGCAGTGGGGGTGCAGGTATACGTGTATATGTTACCCCCTCTAGGAAAACACTCGCGGTTTCACCTTACGGTGTGGTGTGCACACCCAAAAAGATAGCAGACTTCCGATAAATCATATCTGAGGAAGGAATAGCTAATTGGTTCCGTGCCAAATTGCTTTTTTGTTACAGTCTGGCAAATCTAGCAAGTATATATAACTACAGTACACCATGCTGTTGGTTCCGTTGCGTACATGTTTCTACTTAATATTTAGGAGCAACAAACTAAGACCGAGCAAGCTGAATATCAAGGTGCAACACAAGAATTGTGCGCCAGCCGAATCCGATGAATTCTATGAATGTCAAAATACAATTTATTCTCCCTATTTTACTTACGATAAAATGATGGAAGTATAAAATATTTAGAAGTATGAGTATTTCTCTATACGACAAACGACGTTAATTATTTATTACTGTTCATCTGAAATTTACGGACTTCGTTTTAAACTCTTCTATCCGGACCATGACCCACAAAAATACAGATTAGCAAACAATAGTTTGTATTCAATACACTGCGGGCGAACGTAGATTCTACGAATATGTCGTCTGGTAGAAATACACGTAAACTGGAAGATAAGTTCCATTTCAGTCAGACCAGCATTCAAGATTGTGATCTGAAGTTCTGGTTCCAAATTCTGGCTCGTGTGGAAATTGATTAATGGATCTGCGGTTATTTTCTGAAGGACGGTTCTTGGACTAGAAAGCAAAATTCAAATAATGTAGCATTTGTAGCCATAAGAAATCTCATTTGGCTTTTAAGCACTGCAATATTATTTATTATGTTTATACGGAAATTTAAGATTTTTATTTATGCTATACCCTAAAGCCACATTCGAACGTAGACCTTATGATATATGAGACTAAAATCTCCAAGTAAAGAAAAGATCGAACGATCGTGGAGCGCAGAATTTCGAGCGAAAAGAGAACAAGGGATTAAGTTGAGATGCCAAATGCGTGTATGGCTTGAGGGCGCTTCGTGAAATTCATATCGTTATGGTTGATTTTGAATTCAATGAGCCGAGAGCTTGTTCTCAGCTGCGAACCCCAATTTTCTAGGAAGTTTGTATTCGTATGAGTTCAACAAATGTACACTGCACAAGAAATCTTTCTCCAGCTCGCCAGGTTCGTGCTTCAGAGTGAAGTGCGTAACAGAAACTGATTATCAGACAGCGAGCATATGCGTTAATTCAAACATTGAATTTCAGAATTATCTGAAAACAGCTTGCTCTGAGCTACAATAAATCGCTGTTTTTCTTTTATCGAACAGATGGCCGCCGATTATTAGTCGAGCAGATACGCAGCAGATTCAGAAATGACTAGTCCCATGCGCTTGATCACTAGACGGCGCACTTTGTGCGATTTGGTAGCGCTTGTCGACACAAATAGTATGTTTAAATGGAATTTGTGCCCGGAACAGCGCCGGACGAGAAAAGACAAACAAGAGTCTTCTTGCAATAAATAATAGTAAACTATTATTTAAACAATGAATTAACTAAACTAAAAAACGTGGGAACTGACGATAAAACTATGACAATGACGGGGGGGGGTAAGATGCAAAGTCGTACGATGAAATATAATAAAATGATCATAATAAATTCATAACGAATTCATAATGAAGTAGTCTCCGGGACAGCACAATGTGACTGACAATGACGATTCACATCCAGCAAATAATATCGCTTTATTTTCGAAATTCCAATTCACCGCTAGGTGAGCTTGAAACGAAAAATGAGCGATTGTCCAAAATGCCAATCAATAGTATCATTGAGCGTTCCCCCTTCGTCTATCTTTTCTGCAGCGAAGCAAATGATTCTCTGGAACGCCACCAGAGGGCATCAATCACGTTCATGCACGTGCGCTATGTTAATAAACCTAGTTTAAGGTAACCGGATGTTCTACAGAGTATAAGAAACCTAATAGATCCGCATCTTACTATCGAGTGTCCTATTTCTTTGGTTGTTGCACAAAACACATTCAGCTATTTCTTCAATGACTTGGTGATGGTATTGACTCAACACTTCACTTTAGCAAGACCGTCGTGAAATTCGCTTTCCTCCCCTAATTCAAGTTTGAGCTGTGAACTAAGCTGATAAAGCGGCATTCAGCGTTTTATTCATATAGAATCGAGCCTCTCTAAAAAAAATTGGAGGCAAAAGACACGTTCAAAGATTTTTTTTGTGAAATTTAGAATTTGCTCTATTTGTATATCTGTTCAACTCTGATAATTGTTTATTTGGCACGGTTGTTTATTGGAATTTAGTAGGCCTACATTTTTTCTTTCTCTCATTCGTGAATTGCGTGAGTTATATTTGAGTAAGATGTTCACGCTGTATTCGTTTAAGGCAAACCGCTGTAAGAGAAAAACAAATACCAACATTGAAGTGACGTTGGTTGAATGTGGCACGAATCTGCAAATTTAAACCGTAGGTTGAGGAGAATGACCTCGATAACGAATCTAATGTTTTGATTTTGTATATTCAAAATAATAATAGAGATGTAATTTGGGATCTCATAAGTATTATGATATATATTTTGTTCATTAAGGTACAGTACAGTACAGTACAATGAATCCATACATGTGTACTCGTACATGCATTTATTATCAGCTGGCAAGTTCAAAAACGAGGTTACATAAAATCTATGATTTAAATTTTTCTAGAGCCAGAAAGTTTTAAATGAAAAGGTGTTTGTTTAATTATAAGAATATACGTTATTGCGATTCGCATATATATTTTCTCAAAGCCAGTAAAAAATGACATGGCCTGACGCCTCTCGAACTGTAACTCAGTTGGAGAGGTGTCAGACCATATGAAGAAGGTCGAAGAAACAGAATCACTGAAGTGAGTCAAAATAAAATACAAAACATGATAAAAATATTTCGGAGTCAACCACACAGAACTTCTAGGCCAAATCGGTTCAAAATAATTCGGATCACTAAAACACATTGTTAATATTTTAACATTGTTGTGAGGTCAAATTGAATTGAGTTTGAATGCAGTTTAAAATATTAGGCTTTGAGGGGGAATATAGAACAACTTAACCAGCTATTATTTTAACGAATATCTTACGTTTTAGCTAATTACATTATTCCATAGACATGACTTTTACATCATATTTGTTTCGGAAACCTTATAAGTAAGTCGAAGTCACGCTATGTATTTTAAAAAGTATTAAAATTATTTTTATTTTATAGATTATTTTATTACCAATGGTATTAAAATAATGCGTTGATCGCGATTGTATTCTGCTGTATATATTTTTTTGTTTTCTTCACTGTATGTGTTTCTGTACCCTGTGTGATGCAAGTATAACTGTAATGTGTTATTCGTTTCTGTAAACCGTTTTAACCCAGTTTTGATCGAGAGTTCCAAACATGTTTTCACATCGTAGTGGTCGTTGCAGCTGTTTGCACAACACACTGAAACGTATAATAGAAGGTGATAATTTTATTCGTTGACAGGAACGCGATTTGCATAGACACAAACTAATATCTGCATATGAATCGTTTATGTGGGCTAACAAAATCAATGCAAGAGCGTATTTCCGGTTTCATCCGATCAGAAAAAAATAAAGCATATGTCATACAACATTGTGCTACAAAACTATAAAGCAACAAACAAATGTGCGTTTTTATTCTCCCGTTATCCATTTGATTTGAATTTGCGATATTAATAGGGCAAATTCAATCGACATTCTACGCATGGATATTCAGAATTTTCAGCATCATTCATACCTTAAGAATTTATTTTTCTTAAACGTTCGCTAAAAGGCGGGTTGAAGGTTTGATGAGGTGGGTGAAGGCAGCATAAAGGTATGTGGAGGTTGCTAAAAACAGGTGGGTGTAATCCATTAATGGGCGTGTCTCGACGAATTCATTCATAAAAATCTAAATGAAAAAGTAATTTTGGTTTGGTCGGCGAGATGAGGTCTCAGGATGTCCGACCAGACACTTTCTCCGATAAATCAAATATAGCAGACAAGTCAGTTTAGAATACATGACATATCGATCGACCTGCATAACAACTTTAACGGCACTTCCGTGAACATCCCATCCACATGTAGTTTAAGCGTCTTTGTGGGTCAGACCACACCAACTGACTTTATGGGCACATGCGACATCGATTCCAGGCATACAATTCGAATTTAACACTCGCACACTCATTCATCAACAGTGTAGTGTCAACATATATAGCCCCATATTGCTCATGCATGTATAATATATGTACAATTTGTGTACATGTTCCAATTTATTCGAACGCGTGACATATGCAACGCGCATATGAGCTTTCTTTAAAGCATATTAGCATTTGCCCTCATTCATGTTTATTTTTTATTTTTTAGTTTGGTTTTGCAAAATCAGTTAGTCTGGTGATAGATCGTTTCACCTAATGTTCCATGAAGGTTATCTTAGGAGTGGTTTTTCTTAAAGTTGGTCAATCACATCTAGCGGCCGTAATACGCGGCGGAAATTTTTCTAACTTACTATTGAAGCATGTCTAATAGTCAATGGCACATTTAAAGTGCATACCAGAGTGGGCATTAAAAATGAAGTGTACTAACATTCCATTTTTTATTGTTGCTCTGTTTTTTTTTTGTGCAAAATTAATGCAGATAGATGTGCACGGGTCCACAGTCAAGATTTAATATTTCTGCGTCATGTACCAGTTTTGAGAAAATCTTTTCGATTATTCTCCCGGAACATTCCAGCAGGGTTTTAAATTATTTACTCCCAGAAACGGGAATTATATGTAAGCATCATTATAAAAGACACTGTTTATTCGATCATGAACATGGTTTCCAACATTATTGTATATCTTATCATAATTAGAGTTTTGATGTTTTAGTGAATTTAATCCCAAAATGCCCACTGTACATACAAGTATAAGTATTTTC
Organism: Mycogona germanica; assembly: GCA_034698785.1. Lineage (NCBI taxonomy): Eukaryota > Metazoa > Arthropoda > Diplopoda > Chordeumatida > Chordeumatidae > Mycogona > Mycogona germanica. The sequence continues at coordinate 1,807 of JAQGBY010001398.1, read as the reverse complement.
TCGTTTATATTTCGTAGTTTTCTAATGAATGCACTTTTAGAACGCGATCTTCTTTGTTACTCATATCGCCCATTAAATTGTCATGGCATACTATCTTTGTCCGATACATTTCTAACATCTCGCCTTTTAAGCACATTTAAATAAAAATTCGTGAGCACAATTATAGTGTAAGTACGTAAATGCCTACCACTAACATACCTGTATATTGCCGAGGGAGCAATGCGTTTGAACCCTCATCACCTTCGCCGTACGTGTCAGCCCCCTCACCAGGTCTTACCTTTTCACTCACCCTTCACCCTTGTGTAATGCCTGGGAGACCGGATGTTATTACGGCTGATGTTCATTGGGCTGCGAACAATATGAAAACACAGGAAACGTGCCATTTGGCTATGAATCCCTGCTTTCTTTCACATACTTAGGTATTCGTTTTCAAACAACCCCCCGGGCAATGTCATTAATCGCACGAAGCGCTATCTCTGGGTGCTGGTTAAATGTGTGGGTTTTTTTAAAAATTCGAGCTTCCCTGATTTAAAACATTGTAAAAACAATTGTATGTTTTTACGTGCATCGCGACACGCATCACCGAACCTTATGAAAGCTGCGATCTTATTTTCTATACTTTGGCCCCTCAAGAATGTGCTTCAAACCAATATTTAGTCCTCAAAACAAATACTTTTCAGCGCTGTGTATAGTCATTTCTTCCATACACGCTAATGAGTCAAATTTGCATAAAATATTGTAATCGACTATTTACTTCAAACTGGCCTTCAATGCATTTGACAATTGCAACTTGACATGCATTATCAGATACAAATGTGGCGTTTGAAAATTACTCTGTATATGGAATTCATAATGAACTAAATCTTTTTTGTTTTCATGAGAAAAAATTGAAATTGATACTTAAAAATAATAAACATCCATCAGCACAATCACAACTACAAAGCACAATACAGACAAAACCATTAACACCAATAATGGAAGCATTTATACACGAACTTGATTAATTGGGTTGTTTATTTCAATTAAGATATAGACATTTAAAAAATAATTTATCGTCGACAATTCGCACGTTCTTCTCATTGTTTAAAATAACACCTTCAAACTGTTACACGTCACATTATTTCAGCATCACCATATAGTTTTGAGTGTTCGAAATGCATCAATCGTAATCGCAATCGATTATCATGGAACTGTAGATTACGTAGATAAACGTTTTGACGCAGAACGTTTCTTAAGATGCCGCGCATGGCACATTTGACCACCGCATCGAAGACGATGCGATGCATTGTTAAATAAGTATCGGACATTACTCCATTCACCATTCACATCACGAGCAAATTTCGATGAGTATTTTCTTGTTGTTCTTCATGTCCACACGAAGGTCGAGGAATTGATCTTATAATTAATCAGCAATGTTGTTTGCTACGATTGCTAACTGAGAGCGTTCATCGACAAATGTTTCTGCTCAGAGCACAAGCAATTCGAACGCGATTCGTTTTTATTTTTTGCAATTGATTTCTATAATACAGTGGTGGCATCGAAAGGCATCAGAAGTTGCGTGGGCAACGGTGGTGGCACTGGCGGTGACGTACTGTCACGTGATGGACCGTCATGGAATTTGATTGGCGTTCGGTCCAATGTGTTCATAGATTGGTGCATTTCGTGATAGTTGGACTTCTGGAAGACAATGTCGTTGTAAGAATTACTCTTTGGTTTATTTTTGTAGTTCGATTTTTAAGTTTATAAGGACATACGTGCAAACGTGCTCAACTTAAATAATCTATGCATGCAATCAAACCTAGTTTAA
>JAQGBY010001397.1:0-29740 GCA_034698785.1 Mycogona germanica | reverse complement strand
TACAACTGGTCGTTCGACCCCCGCCATAGGCCCCTCTATTGGGGGCTGCTTGTGGGTACATATTGTAATTGTAATTAGCATACCTCTCCCCTCACCTACAGAAATCGCCATAATGCCACGGCGCGGCGATCATCTAATCTAAATCTAATGGTTAAAGCATTTAATGGTTGTTCATTGGCCATGTAGCAAAAAAAGGATGATAGGGTGTTTACAGGTGATTGACATACTAAAGGTCTTCAATTTTCATGACAATCAGTCAATCTTGGAGCATATTGGCAGGTAAACGCTCACAAGGCGCTCATTGAAAATACAAAACATCTACAATTTCTCTAAAATTGGGGCATCAGGGCTAGGCTTAGGCAAGGAGCGGTCTAGGCCAGTCTCTAGGTAGCCCCAACAACCACCAATGACTTAATGAAGTTTCACGTCGAAGTGGACTGCAAATACCGTGCATAAATTGTCGGCGAAATAAAATACTTACCAGACTTTAAAACTGATATCTAAAACCGCAGAAATTGCGTATAAGATATTCACAAAATAAAGTTTCCTAGACACCGACAAACCGCACACAAATAAAAAACATTGCTCTCACTTTTTCTCTTTCATTCAGTTGGCACTCGTGTCAGTTGGAATACGAGTAAAAGCGCGTTATTACGTAGGCTATCCTCTTTGAAAGCTCAATAACATTTTACCATTAATTGATACGAAAGTACTACGCAACCCAATATCGACTGTGATTTAATATCATTATACCCAGTCTATCCGGGGAAGGTCCCTGTCTGAGCTGACGTCCCCACAGCAGCGCTGCGCTACTCAGCGCTGAGAAGAGAATTTCCGAAAGTTTACTGGCCATGTCATACGCAATTACGCATGCGCAAAACAGCATCCACAATTCAAAGCACGCTCCGCCTAATAACTAGGGGAATTCCCCAAACCACTCCCTGGGAGCCACAAAATTGAGCAGCTTCATACAGGTTTCATGGCGTTGAAATTTCAAACTTCGCCATGAAAATGAAATAAAATCATATAGATCTTCGTCTCGGTGTTCGAATACTAGCAGAAAACTATTCATTGAACCACAAAGTTCGAACCTTGGCGGGATGAGCAGCCGACACTTACTGTCTCTGGAACTCGCGCGCAGATATAAATGTCGAATCTCTGTTTACTGTTTCCCAAACCTATATTTATGACAATGAAGGGTTTTGATTGGACGTCTGGGTGACAGTAAATCGGAAATGGTGAATTCGAGACAGTACCGAATGATTTTTTTTTGTTTCCAATCCGCACTACAGGCGTTACGTCCCCCTCATGGTGCTTAGGCACTAGCTGTGCGAGGGGGAACGATCAGTACCCCGGGATCGAAATTTTCGAGAGACCGCGCCGGGAATCGAATCAGGAACCGCCGAGCCACAGTCAGTCGCTAAACCAACTGGGCTACGACGAGTCGTACCGATTTATACCGGTCCAAACAGACTCTCCTCCAAAGGCTCAGTTGGTTATTCAGACTAAGCCTGAACCTGTGCCAAAGTCCTAAAGTGAACACAGGCTCCGAGTTTGTCTTAAGTAGACTGAGAAACTTGGTGAGGGTCATCAAGCGGCACAAACCAGGCACATAGGTTAGAGTGTCCACTATTCCTGAGCGCTGGGACAAAGGGCCTTTGTGTTAAGCAAGGCTGGAACATTCATGCAATGTAGTTAGGGCCAAGGTGTTAGACTAGCAACCCAATGTCAAAAAATGGAACATTCAAAAACAAAATGCGCCGAAATAGATCGTTGGTTCGAGGGCTACATAAAAGCTCTTTCCAAAGAAAGAATGGGCACATATTGCAATTGTAATTATTGTTAATTACAGCGATTCAACATTTTGTATCTGCACGTGAACGCCGGAGAAAACAATTGGCAGTACGGTAGGTGTCGGCTGGTCATCCCGCCAAGGATCGAACTGCGTGGCACTGAACGTGACACTCAAATTTCTTTAGCAAAAAGAGTAAGTCGCAAAAGTACTAGTTGACAAACTTTGACATATTTATAATCCAGTAAATTAATGTTACAGCAACACATAATTTCGCAAGTGTCAAAATCCCAACCTTGCCGGCCGGCCGATAAGTCATGATTAAGAAATGAAGGCAACAATCAACAAAAGGGAATCACGGTGCCTGCACAGAACTTCGCAAAACAAAAGAAACGAGGAGAAAAATAAATAAAGACTGGATCAAACAAATTTGACACATGGCTCGAAGCGTGTCGGCATCAGAAGTTCAACTTAAGATCATTCTTAAGTTTCCACATCATAAGTTCCATGCAGCCCGCGGCGTCTTCTTGACTGTCATGACCTTCAACTGAAATTATAAACAGGGATATTTATAAAAAAATGTAATTCGCAATTTTGGCTCAGCCAGTTCGGGCACAGATAAAGAGTACCTTCATAAGCCTCATTGCCTGAGTTCACCACTCTGTACGTATTACCGTGCAATTCCAGACACAATACAATTCAATTCTTACCGTCATTTTGAATTATTTTTTTGAGGTACTCCACCATCAACGTGCGCAGCGCCTTCTTGAAGGGCGGACCCATCTTATGAGGAAACACGACGCTGGTATCCACCACAGTCTTGTGTATCAACTGCAAAAAATACAATTCGGACAATTCAAATTTTAAGAATAACACGGTAAAACTAACAGTACTGGATCAGAACAAGGACACCACTCCACCCACCCAAGCGGAACTTGTTCTTCTATTTGAACATTAGTGCCCAGTTTTTCGTTTCCATCTCGCCACTAGCCAATCTCACCTTCAAAGCTTTGAAGTCGCTCTCGAGGCTGTGGCCGATAAGGATGGTTTGGTCGTTGAACTTGCTGAGCAGAATGGCCTGAACGTCGCGGAGGTTCGTGTGAACGTTCTCCAGGTCCTCGGCCTTGATTCCGCTGAACCTGAATGGTGGAGAGATCAAAATATCATTCGCAAGTGCCAGCCAGTTTAGGGTTTTCCAAATAGCAAGTGAAAAATGGTGTTAGCACCAAGAGGGGTACAGAAAATCCTGTAGTGCTCTACACCACAGTGAAGGAGAAAAAAAACTTCAAAAGGAAACGAAATTACCTGGTATTGTAGTCGACAACTTCGTTCTCAGGCTTGACAAACGTTTCAAAGACGGGTGTCATGTCCGGACCAATCACAGTCACCCTAGTCAATTCTATGCCCATATTCGTGTAGCACTGGGGACGAAAAAAATATAATTATACAAGTTGTGCACTCGTGTTTAATTTCGTTACGCACAGAACAATAAATGCCATTGGTCGGCTAATCAAGGATAATGTTGAATGCACGATGAACCTTGTTTTGACTAGCATATCTTTTTACACGTTCAGATGCTAGTCAAACAAGGACTAGTAAAGTAATCAAACAAACAGGATCGGTCACAGTTTTGAATTGTCACACAACCATGCCACTTTTTTACATTGTCTTGCTTTGCACGTCAGATGCTACTAGTTTGCTTTCAATACATAGGCAGGCCAAGTCAACAGATGACCGCACAAGGCGTTCTTAGAGTAGTTCTAGTAAATACTAGTACTACTCAAAGAAATGCAGAGAGTAATGAGATAGTAAAAGCTGCACAAATGCTTAACCTCATACAACTAGTAAACCTTGAAAAATATGCTCTAGTTACCATTTCACAGTCGAGAGCGAACACGCCATAGTTGCCATCGATCGGCGGCGTCTTAGGCAGCGTGCGGATGAAGCCGCGCAGGTTATCCGGATCCATGCAGTCAACCACGTGGTGGTTGGCAAGGTTGCAGCCCTCCGAGTGGACGCCCTGCTGGCAGCACGAGTAGCGAGTCTCCAGACCGCCAGCACCTGAACAAAAGACAATAATTCAGAAGTGAGCGAAATATCAGTCGAAATTTTGCCTAGGAAAGGGATTTTTAACGTCCTGATATCGTACAGTATCTATTGCGAAGGAAGGCGTGTGAAGGAATTTCTCTCGCCCGAAAAATTCCGAAGGTGTCGTCAGAATTGAAACCGCGATAACGGGTTATTTAGGAACACACGCTACCGCTCGACACCTCTCAGTGATCTTGTGACTGACTGACAGGGGTTCGGCGGAACCGGGTTTTATTCCAGACGAGGGCTTTTGATTATTTGATCCTGGGGTACTGGTGAAAATGTGCCCCTCGTGTAGTGGCAAAGCACCAAGAGGGGAACAGAAATGCATATTCACAACAGTGAAGGAAACTTAAAGAAGCGTGATCAGGTCAAAACGACTGAGGTCACGTTTGGCGGAATCAGAAGGTGTTGAATTTTCGGTCTAAACTGCTTAAGTGATGTAAACAATCAAATGGCTTTCGCTAGCTTTTACTGCATGTGTGGAAGAGCTCAGTTCAAATTAATCCAGACATCGTGAGAGTAAATTCACTCTTTTCAGCTCACCTCTTTTCTTGAACGCTCGTCCCCAGTGGAAGTAGCACTCGTCGTCCGAGAGATAGACCCCCTTGGGCGAGATTTTGAAAACGTGGCCGCAACGGGTGCAGATCTTTTCGTTGGCTGCGCAGAAGAAAAATAAATAAATTCCAGTTTCGGTTGGTTTGGGGACACAGATTGAGCATGTTGAAAATATGACCAGTAAATCGAATAACGACGGTAAATAAAATTTAGCTTACGGTCAGAGCATTTAATGTTCTTGGAGTCGTGCTTGTGAATAACTGCTCTCCCTGACTCGTAGCTGTGTGGTAGGGGAAAGCCGTTCTCCTCCAATTGCTCAGGCGTCAGGCGATAAGGCGTGAGGGCATTATACAGTCGAGCGCCTGAAGAAGGAAAGGGCGAAATCAAAATGTAAGCGCTTATTTCGGTTCAAACGAAAGCAAAACATTGAGATTTCAAGTTGGATGCAAAAGACTGAGGACATTTGCATAATGTGTTTTAGTGAGTTAATACGTTAGGATAATTAGTGTCAAGAAATTTATCATTAATTTAGCAGATCTTGATATTCTTTTCACGGTTTGCACACACCTTGCAATGACTTCCAAGTCGCAGTCAGAAAAGTGTTCTTACCATAACTATTAGATAGCTAGTTCCAAATAATATTCAAATTAAATTGACAGAACGAAACCAGAATCTTCTATTCCAACCCACTTTCATTTAACATATTTTTATTATCACTGAATTTTGGACAATTTACATAAAATGGATACACATGCACGAATTGCTCAAACGCTTTTGATTTTGATTGACTGAAATTGAATTCTGAGAGTTCCGAAAATCTTCTGAAGTTTTTGACATTTGAAAATAAATTTAGAACAAATTCATTAGTCACTTTCGCTCAATCTCATTCGTCTTTTTTTCCATCTATGGAAATCACCGAATTTTGAAAATTTACAATAGACCAACATTGGCATAAATTACGAATTTCTCCAACTCATACATCGCCAATTTTGGATAGATGGCATCAGACAAAAAACAAAACAGAAAATATTACTACTAAGCGTCGTACCCGTTAACGGCGCATCCACCGCTTTGACCTTTGGTCTCTCTATGCTGTAGCTGACGTTGGCCGCCTTCTTTCCACCGAGGTTATATTCGTGAGACACTTTGATAGGAGCCGTCAGCATCGCCGCCGGGGCCCGGGCAGCGTTCACCTTCCCTGCAGGTGCCGAGGATGGGGTCACCATTCGATCCAACCTTGGATTTAAAACAAGAGGATGTTATTGGTAACGACGCAACTTATATCAGTAGACTGAGCATCGAACAAATTCCCCAAAATAAATAAATTTACCCTTGCCCTGGTGTCGAAACGCCCATCTTCTCATCCCGCAAACGCTTGATGATATTGACCACCAAGTTTATGTAAACGGAGCGGTTCGTACTGCGATCGTACACCGCCTTCTCTTCAGCCAGCCCCTAAACGGGAGAAACACAAAGCATGTTATTATAAAGGTACTCCTTCACCTCCCAACAATATTTTTTCCCCGGAACATAGCCACTGATGCCGTCAATTACAGTACATTTAGTTCGCAATGACTAATAACGCACCCTGGAAAAGGAATCGGGTTCGGTGTCGTAGATCTGCAAACACTCGTCGATGATGAGATTTAAGTAGCGCTGACGGATGGTCATCGGGATTCTCGAGCCAAATTCGACAGAAATTAACGGCCTTTTCAGCGCAGTCTGAAAGTAGGTATGGCGAAAAATTTAATTATCAACAGTTTCTATAAAAAAAACCGGGATAATGTCCGGCACAGGATAATAGGGCAGTGACGCACAAATAAAAATAAAAACTGCACGCAAGATAATGACATCCAGATAACTGAACAAATTAAAAATCGTTCTCCTGAAATATAAATGTGAAAAGTATATCATTATCAATATATTTTCTAATTTAAATGGCAAGAGCCTAATCTAATGACAAATCTGAAGCCTTCCACAATACTCGTTTACCTTGTTCTGTTGCCAAAAATGTGGTTTGCGCTTTGCTTCAAGTTTTTAATTGAACTAAATCTATCAATTATTCTGTTGTTGTGATTGCCTCAAACAACTCTTTAAAATAACATATTGTTAACTGATTTTACACATCAACAGTATACACGAAAAATTACCAGTATTCCATGGAACAAAGGAAAATCGATAGTTGGGCCTAACTTACCGGAGAAGGTGTATGAGCAACACGCGATGCGCCCTTAGCAGCGCAGTGGGCCGTGGTCGCTGGAGCGGTGGCTTGAGAGGTGGCCGGAGTGCCGCCAGCATTCATCGGCGGCACTCTCGCAGTGGGAACGCCGAGTTTGTTACTGGGCTGCGCCATGCGGGCGATGGCTGCAGCGGTGACGGCCGCCGTATGCGCCACCCGTTGCTTGGAGAACCCGGTGCCACTGATTGTGCCGGTGAACGAACCAGACGAGGACTAGAGACGGGAACATGACATGATTTACAAATGGATGGTCAATATCTATATATAGCAGACATCGCTCCATCGCTAACCTGGAGAGAAACTTACGGATGGTACAGGATGATTGAGCCTGGCCAGCGGCGCAGCCTGTGGCACCGCTTCAAGTTCCTTGAGCGCGTTCTCTTCCATCCTCTTTTTCATCTCCAGCAGCCGGTTGTTCATTACTTGCGACGGACACAGGTGGTTGAGTGTGGATCTGCGCTTTGCCGTGTAGGTCACCAGCTGAATAGGTTGTGGCGGAAAAATATATTTTAAGTGTTGTCTCGGTAACTTTAGGAATAATTACACGATTCAATCAGACACTAACGCTCCATCTAGTGCTCTTGTATTTAGGGATGCTAATCCATAATTACAAGTAAATTGAAGCATGAGAACCAAAAATCGCAAAATATTCTCGAAAATAGGCGAATTAGACACCCAAAACAAATATGGAACTGAAATTCAAATAAATTATTTTTTTGGAAAACGAAGACTTTGTTTGACTGCAGTTAATCTAACCTGGCATGTATCCTGTCAAAAAATAAGATCTACTCTAGATATTTCTTTACTCACAGATTGATCGGTCTGGTGGGCGATCCGTTTCTTGCCGACTAAAAGCTCGCTAGGATCCTCTTGAGCCAAGGCAGTCGCCTATATTGAACGAGGAAAAAAATTTGCTTTAGGACAACCGGTATATAAATCAGTGCCTAGAAGCATAATCAATCACCAGAGGAGAAACGTGATTCTCCAGTTCCCCCTAAAATCAAGCAGGGGAATAAACTCGCCCTCTACCACGTAAGTTCAAAACACAGTCTGTGGGAAAGAACATGGCTACGGTACAGTATTTTGGAACTGTCACGGTGAACTCCTAATCGACTTCCTACTTAAAGACAGCACCATTAATGTAATATCATACACTCGACTCCGTACTACAATCCGCAAGAAACAATCAGAAAAAACAATAATGACGTTTTGCTTTGCACAAATTTAATGCACACCTACACATTGCAAATGCTATTTTTTGGATGATAAAATACTGAGGATGGCAAATTTTGGGTCTTTCAGAAAAAACTACGGTAGTACCATAAATATTTCTTTAATTCACTGTAGTGCGTATCACTACAGGATCTTCTGTACCCCTCTTGGCACTTAGGCACTATGTGAGGGGCATCTTAAAATATTCAAAGATGGTGGGAGTTCCAAAACTAATGTTCATCACTGGGTGCATAAATTTCCAACATATTTCTCTACATGGGTAAAAGCAAACTCGTGTCAAACGTATATTTTCAAATTTGAGTAACCTCAATATCATTTTTAGCAAACAATGGAACGCCCCACGTATTATTATTTCTTAAATAATTTTCTTCCCAAATCGCTATTCGAGCCCAGCACCTCTGGGAACATTCTAGCCTTAGGTTAAGATGGCTATTATTACTAGAAATACTTTCATCCAGGCGATGATTGAACTAACCAAAACCTGCGATTCTGGGCTGAACGAATCAATGAGGGAGTAAAACAGGCGACTCTTTATTGCCCACTCAACACATCGCCATATTTTTCAGTCCACTCTTCGCAGATGCTTGATCAATACAGTGCATACCTCAAAATTCAAACAACATGTATATTCGAGGAAGAGAAATTATTTATCGGCATACCTTCTTCTGGTGCCGGGTCTCCTGAGGCTCTGGCTTCGGCGCACTCTGGTACTCGTTGAAGATCTTGAGGCATTCTGCGTACGTATCGTCCTCCTCCTCAGAATCCGTCAAACTGTAGTCATAAACGGGTGTCTGTCCGACAGCCACCACAGCTGTTGGAAAGCTGACCTGCACGGGCGGCGGCGACATCACTTGCGGGACTGCTGCCTGGCCATCGCAACCATCTGCACTCGGTACAACGGAAGTCTTAGACCTCACGTCCTCGCCCTTGTGTCTCTTGCTTCGGTGATGGTGGTAGTCATTCTGGTGAGTCGACTTGCTGGACGTCTTGTCTGACGATCGATCGCTGCCGCTGCCGCTGTCCCGGCGACGGACTGTCGACGATTCGCTCTCAGACTTCCGGTGGTGCGACTTACCGGACGACGAACTACTTTTACTGTTGCTTCTCTGCCCCGACGACGATGCCGATTTCGAGCTGCCCGAGGAGTCCCGTTTTTTGGATGAGGAAACCTTTGAAGAACTCGACAGAGATTTATTTGGTTTTTTGGCTTGGTCACCAGTTTTGGAAACGGTTTTGGTTGAGTCGTTCTTCTTTGCGCTATCACGACTACCACTTGACGATGAAGGCTCCCGTTTGGAACCTAATTCACCATTTTGAGAACCTATGATCGTAGAGGACGAGGACGACAACTCGCCGTTCCGTCGCTCTGTTTTGCTGGAACCAGATTTGACGGACGACACGTGTTTCTTGGACGGTTCTTTGGTCTTTGGCGATGCCTTCTCGCCTTCCAAGTTGGACGTGCCACTACCGGGCGACGAAGGAACACCAGCCGCTTTCCGAGAGCTATTTTTGGAGGAGGGGTCAATATCTCTCTTAGAGGCACAGTTCTTGATCGACAAGGAGTCTGTTGCCGCTACTTCTGGTTTGAACGAAACTTTCAGTTTAGAGGTTACTTCCGGTTTCGCAGAACCGCCAATCTTAGCAGTTCGGTCCGAATGTTTTTTAACGGATATTGTCTCCGCACTAGTACGCCGCTTCGCCTCTGCCGAACGAGACACCTCCTTTCGTGTGTCAGCCGTCTTTGTGGCCATCTTAGCACCTGACTCTCCGCGTCGGCCCCCCAGCACGGCTGGGTCACGAATGACGCTGGACGACTTAATCAGCTCCTCACACTGCCGGCTCTGCTTCATGATCTGGTTGACCAGATCGAAACTGTTGGGTCTAGCAGGCTCCTCCTCCCCCTTGGATGTTTCGGTGTCCTTGGTGGCCAGCGTTGGTACCGCCGCCGGGGTTATCCGGTCTGCCTCATCGTCGTCACTGAAACAGGCATAGTCTTGACCGGGCGAGCCGGCGTCATCAGACCCAGCAATGCCGTAGCGGGAGGTGGAGGTGGCACCTGAGTAGGACGCCTGCACGTTGGCCACAATCTGAGGGTTGTAGGTGACTGAGCTGAGCTGGTGGCTGGCGGCAGCCGGCACGTACGGGATCTTAGGCGTCGGCTTGTACCCGGACGATTTCTGACAGGTGCTGGACTTACCGGGGATGCTATCGGTGGGATCGTATGCAAGCTTGTTGGAGTCGTTCTTACTCGATCGGCTACTAGTACTAGTGGTGCTATTGAGTTTCTTCAGTTGGGCGATCGGAGTGGGACGGTAGACGGGGGCAGCGGCGGCGCTGCTAGCGACTTTTGTCTTCGCCCTGCTACCATTACGGGCTGCTGAGGCGGAATCGTGTGAGCCGATATTCTGCAATGCCACCGGATCTGGAAAAGCGTGTAATGTCCTCAAGTGAGTTTTCATGGTAAAAACGTTTTTTGCACGCCTTATATGACTGCTGTGTATTATGAATGTCATTCACGTTAGTCCCTCATTTTATACTGTCATCGTGATAAAAAAAATTGTGTTAGTATGGTGAACTAATAGTCAATTTTCTAAAATTCACTGTAGTGTATATCACAACAGGAGTTTCTGCATCCCTCTTGGTGCTTAGACACTATATATATATACAATAGACCCTTGTATACAAATACCATACTACGATATGTTAAAGCGAGAGATGTCATAGCTGGGTAATCATATTTATTCCCCGTAAAACGCGCAATGAGTTATAGTTCAGATTTAATTGTAAAAAAGTTACAAAATCCGCTGAAAAACGAACAACGCGTTGAAAATTTATTGAAAAAGAAACGTAACGATTCGGACAGCTTTACATTGATAAGATTTGGAGAACATTTATTGGTTTCGATTTATACGTTGCATGTCGTACCTGGTAACGGCAGAACCTCAGCCGAAACCGACATCTTTAACATTGCCTCGCCCTCGTTCACTTCCTCCTCCAGGTCGGCGATTGCGTCCTTCACCATCTGAAACAGATCCGTCCGACAGGCAGGTGCGGCGGCTGCCGAGCTATACGACGGCGTAACGACAGGTGCCACCATAACAGGTGGCAACACCTTCGTCGGCAGTGATACGGCCACCGGTTCATCTGAAATTTCGAGAAAGAAATTCAAAACATCAGGTGGAAATCCTCAAATTGGTGATTTTTGTTCCGCTAAGACTTTGCAGAGTGCGAAGTCAAGAACAATATTATCGTAAAATCTGATCGGCTAACTATAAAGGCCGCACAAACCTATCTCAATGGCAATTTTAGGTAATCAAAATTGACGAATTGACACCTGAAATTGTGTACACCAAATGAATTTGGAATATGAAACCTAATACCACATGTTTATTTAAAACCGGTCTTCGAGTTTTAGACCAAGAGTTCTTGAACAGCAGTAGCCAACGCCAGGAACCTTTTCAATGGTGACCTGTCCTACTGTCAACGACTGTTGAACATCGCAGTTCAAGCGCCATTAGTTGGAAATATTACATTCCAATATTACACTTTTCGCAAAATTACTGTTTCGCCAGATTACGTAAAAACAAGATCGCGCTTCACGCGCCGCTCCACGGAACCATAACCTACGAGCAATCTATAAACTGACCAGTCATGCAACCTAAAAATCTTCGGCAATTTAATTATTTAAGTTATCAAAATTTGATTTTGTTTGATATTACCTGGCCTAATGTGCCGGAATTGACAGTGGGGTCTCTCGCAGAGGCCATGGACAAAGAATGGACAATTCACACCCTTGAAGTAACCTGAAGAGGGTAACATTTTCGTGATGTGCAATCCTGGAAGAAAATTGGCGAAGGTTGAAGCCTGACCGGTTAGCTAGCTCCACCACACATCCCTGAAATGCAGGAGTCAATTTTAATCAAAAAATAGGCGCAGCCTACTTCAGCAAGTTACTGCGAACGTCGCGAAGGTAGAAAAAAAACACAAAGGTCGGAAACGAGTTTAGGTTGTTGAATCTGGCCCATTTTCGTCAACCAAATTCATGGTATGTCGACCATTCGGGGATTATATTGGAGGCAGCAATGCCTTCTCTGAGTCCTCAACAACAAAAATTAACTGAACATAACATCAGTTTCAAGCAAATTTAATGAAATCTTGCCCGATTATTGGACGCACAAAAACCTCATTCGCAAAAAATGAAGAACAAGGTAAGTAAAATGGCGTCGTCTGCTAAAGCGAAGTGACCGGTTCTTGGCAGAAGTTTCTCCTCTTGGCGATAGACGGCGACACGTGGCGGAAAACAACAATGTAGTTAAAAAATAAATAAATTTGGAAGGATCATCTTGAATATATAATTGGGTTGTGTAGCAATGTAGTTCCCCCATCGGATATCGTTTGCTTGACACCTCATGTCGAAGGCCACTAATGATGTAATTGATGTTTCACAAAGGTGACTTTTCTTGTGACAGCGACCCCACTAGGTGGCGTGACCATCGATCATCCGTTCGTTATGCACATAAGCAATATGATCGTGATTGCAGCAGTGGTTCGTTTATCATTTGTTTGACGTACTAAGGGTTACTGATTGAATAAAACTTTAAAAGGTAATATAAAAGTTAACGCCTTCTGTCTACATTGCAATCGCATTGCCGATACGAACGGTTCTTTCCTAATGATGACTGTGCATTGAGTCACTAGAGTTTTATCGGGATTTTCAATCATGAATTTGTATTAATTCTGACGAAATATGGTTACGAGATGAATGAAGATGTTTCGGCCAGACCCTCTCTTGGCCAACGAGTGCTTCGTCCACCGCCCGAGACTTCAGGAAGGTCGAATTTAACAAGACTACTGATGCGTCTCCCCAACGGTGTAGCGACAGATCCCGCCCGATCCAGCAGCAATGACCATGAGGGGTCCAGCAGCTGGCAGCGAGGTTCGGTGCGTTATCTGTTCCTGGCCTCCGTTTTTCTGGTTGGCATCCTCTTTTCACTGGTCGTACAGTGGCAGCTGCAGCTGCGGGTAGCGCTCGACGACCCGGACGACACGTACGCCCGGCACAAGCTGCGACGACTCCGGTCCGTCACTGAACTGTCGTCCGACGTCATCTCCCGGATACCGTCACGCGACCAGCTGGAACTGAGCGGAGACCTGTTCCTGCGGTCGTCCGACTATGCCACTTCCGTTTACGACGGTCGGATCAATGCCAAGGTGGCCGCCAAACCGGACCCAGGTAATTTGTGACGAGAATCAGACCTTTCAGTCGCTTGGGGGCGGTTTGTGAAAAGTTTCCATTGAGCGACGCACAATCCATGTTTCCATTTGTCAAAACATAAATGGTGTTTCAAATTTATCCTGTTCAAAACAGGTGGTTCAATTTTTTTCTCTTTTGAAACGTTACGTAATTAAGGGACTTTATTTTTTAATAATTATTATGAAAATAGGTGGTTCACATTTTCTGCACTATCTTAATAATGCAGCAGCTGAGCGATTTGCGCCCATTTCAATTACAATCCTAATATAGTCGTTTCTTTGACATGAAACAAGATTTCTAATGGCTTGCCTTTGCGTTTTTGTCTTCCTCTTACAAAATTTGCAGCTGCCGAGATTGAGGCGATGGCCTCCCTACGTATGGCCCTGTCCATGAGCCGACTGGGCAAACACCCTCTCGCACTCAAACTGCTGGAACACGCCTACGCGCTGCAGCCCAACCATCCGGATATTCTCACCCATTACGGCGAGTTTCTGGAGACCGTCGACGATGATGTCATAGAAGCCGAGCACCTATATGCGGTGCGTGACACCATTTTTCAACTAATACTTTATTTTTAGAAAATATGCATGGGACTCTCATTTATTGTGTGCACCGCTGACATGATGCGCCCGTTGACTGTTTCAGTTTAAAAAATTTAAATTTCTTATGATACTTATGATCTTCTAAATATTTTGATTTTTCCACTCTCATCTTTCTTAATCCCTTTTTCAGAGGGCACTGGCGTTGAGCCCGACCCACCCTCGTGCGCTCATCAATCGCCGCCGCCTGCTGCCGGAAGTAGAGGAACTGGACGCAGACCACCTGCGCCGTATCGAGCAGAAGCGCGACGAGCTGCGCGGCATCCCGGACGCGAGTGCCGCCCTGCGCCGCGCCAAGAAGGAAGCCTACTTCCAGCACATTTACCATACGGTAGGCCTGGAGGGCAACACCATGACTCTGTCCGAGACCCGCTCCATCGTGGAGACGCGACTAGCTGTCGGCGGCAAGAGCATTGCCGAGCATAACGAGATATTGGGCTTAGACGCAGCCCTCTCATTCGTCAACAGCTCCCTGGTGCGGCTTGGTTCGCTGAGCGCTGACGACATCACCGAGATTCACCGCCGCGTCATGGGCTTTGTGGACCCGTTCGAGGCCGGGATGCTGCGACGGACGCAGGTGTTCGTCGGCAGCCACGTGCCGCCACACCCCACCGAGGTGGCCTTGCTGCTCGACGAGCTCATCCAGTGGCTCAACTCTGACGAGGCGCTGTCCCTACATCCTATCCGGCTGGCGGCATTGGCACACTACCGCCTGGTCTTCATCCACCCGTTCGCCGATGGCAACGGCAGAACGTCGCGGCTGCTCATGAATCTGATCATGATGAAGAACGGTTTCCCGCCCATCGTGGTACGCAAGGCCGACAGGCTGCGCTACTACCGGGCTCTGGAGAAAGCCAACGAGGGCGACGTGAGACCTTTCGTTCGCTTCGTGGCCGAGTGCACTGAGGGTACGCTCAATTTTTTTCTGCAAGCCACCCGCGAGTATCCGAATGTGCCCGAACTGGACGATCGACGCAAGGAAATCCCCAAGATCATCGTATCATGAGACCGGTTTTCCTTTAGACCACGCAAAATATTAAAAATAGATTAATAATATTCAGATATTTGTACAGCGTAGAATGAAAAAATAGATTAATAATATTCAGATATTTGTACAGCGTAGAATCATCCTACAGACGTCCTGAAAAATTCCATTCTTTATGAGTTTGTTGTCGGGAGACAAAATAATTTAAATCATCAACTCATTTTGTCACCTATTTGACAAAGTCTTTCAGTTTTAAAAGTTTTACCTTGACAACTTTTCATTGTCTTCTAGTTACTTCGATGGAATATTTATTTCGGGACAGCGCTGGCCGAATGACGTACGGGGTGACATCACTATAGGATTGTTGCTCAGTTAGTCTGTTCCGAAACTACATTCCTGTTTGAACACAATTGAAGTATTTACATCTTATAAATATTTTTATATTATTAAACTATTTTTATATTTTGCAAAAATTGTGCAGATTAAGGTCGTGACAGACTGCTCCTCAATAAGGTTTTTTTAATTTTAGAATTGTGCAACACTTGGATTGCCTCAATCAAGGAGAATTACTTCACTCGTATAAATATGTGTATATTGATATGTGACATTTTGCGAGAGATTTATGTGTGCGGTATAAAAATAATCCATTTTAAAATGTATATACGAGTATATAAATTTTAAGAGATATTCGATTATTTACAATATTTATTGTGTGCGGATGAATTGCGCCAAAGTTTTTTGATTGATTATAGAAACGGGCGTATATATTTCTTTATTTTTATCAACCCCTTCCCATAATCTCAGTTGACACAATTCTGGTTAAATGAACGTGGTTGAAGCACTTCAGATTTTTTCACCGTACAAGAAATTTCAGTCGTTTCCCAGTTCGCTTCTAAATGCACTCCAGTAAGAGAGATATGAAAGTTTCGATATCACTATATAATTTTAGGTGATGCTTTGGACTCGATCCAAGTTAATGACAACCGAAGTGAACTTATTTTTTCATCCATGGAGTAAACATGCCTTACTTGTTTCTTCTCCTGTCTCTCAGCTGTGAAAAATATTTTTCTTTTGTTTATATTTTATTGGAATCGAGCAGTGAAAGCTAGTTTTAAAGATCAAATTAAAAATACTTATTTGTACTCTGAAGGTCGGTCAAGGGAGAATGACTATGTACAACGCATATGGAGAGACTGTATAAATATTTTATCAAAAGTTAAAACATTATTCCTAACTCTTTAACAAACAGACATACAAATCGTTTGTTTCACTTTCGACAAAAAGTTTTGAAAAATTCACCTGTTTTTAAATGCTATTTATGATCTTTAAGCAGAAGTGATAAGGCGCTGCCTGTAGTAGCAATCGCTCGATTATGATATGCCTTATTGTTATAAAGTTTAAGTTTACGATTTGACAGTGTGTTTTTAAATTTGAGTTGTTAAATTGCTAATAAATTATTCGTTTGCTGAAAATATATTTCTTCTGCCTGGGCATTTTTTTTTGGCTTGTTGAGCTGTTATTTTCTATATCTGCAATATACTGTAGGGCTATGTTAGTGGATGTTTTAGATAAGGTTATTATTTTTATTTATTCGTAGCCATCTGGAGAGATAATAGTACGTGGGTTGTATCAGGTTAAGTTATTTCTCTTATCGCGCTACTCCAGAAAGTTTATTGGCAGTAAATATTTGCTTCTTTCCAATCAATTAAATTACCGAGATTGTCCATGAACATGATGACATTATATAATAGCGGCGCGCTTTTTAAGGATTTATTGTAGAAATGTTTGCAATTTTTTTTGGTGACAATGAAAAATTGATTTTTATAGGATTGTGCTTTCTCCAAAAATGCTTTTTAAATTTCTGGCTGCCCATCGATACTTTAAAAAAATTAAATTAAAAAATAAGTTCAGTTGGCTGCCATTTTTGTAACTCCCGCCATAGGCCCCCATCTGGGGTTACAGTTGTAATTGGACCGCTAATCTTTTATGTCATTGCTTCTTTAGTACTATGGGTGACCGCTGGGGGGGCGCTGCGTGTATCGTATTTCTATGGATGACCGCGGGAGGCGCTACATAGTAGGAGAACGTTCTAGTTCCGCTAGAAGCCGCTCGTGTCCTGTCGGCGAGCCTATAAAAGGGAAAGCAATTGCCTGGTGACGTCAGAATTGCAGTTTGTGAGTGAAGTTGCGTGTGTGTTACCATCGGTGTGAGAGAGAGAGAGGTGGCAGCAAAACCGCCAGCTTTTTTGGGGCTAGGTCGGGTTTAGCACAGGGGGCTTAATGTCGTGTGTTTAGTTTTTTTCCCCATATATATTTTGTTTGTTTTTTGTGCCACCAAAAAACAACAATAACGCGTGTGTGTGTAGGCGGAGAAAGAGAGATCTAGGAGACACAAACTGCAATTGTCGCCGTCTACGGATTCTAGTCAACGGAAACAACCGCCACCTTGCCCAGGAAAAGGTAGCTCTCGGCGGTCGCGGAAACACGGACATTAATTTATCATCGAGGGAAAATCAATTTTCTGCGTCGAATTTCGAAAATTTGATTTGATTCTTGCCGGACACCCTTAAGAATGAAGCAGGAGTTGTGCCAAAATGTGGAAACGACCGCCGAGGGTGATGTGCCGAGGAGCGTTGACGGAGAGCTGCGAGCCGAAGGTGAGTGGTGGAAAATAAATTTAACGTTCAAAGTTTCTCTGTGACATGACAGCTGAAGTGTAACCTCCTCCTTTTGTCTGCTGGTTATTTCATGAAAAGATAAGACAAAAAATTAAGTCATTTAGAAAAGGGAAATGCATTTTTCTAGCCAATTTGGTCGCTTTAATTCACTCCGGAAGAAATGATCCGCATTCAAATAGAATGCGTTTAAATGATGAATTCATTTTGATGTGACATTCGGGGGCGACAAGTCAAAGGCAAGACGCACCTCTACCTCAATCCGGATCGGGCTATGAACATTTTTGTGTTTGCAGTGACAATGCAGGGATAGGATATGGTGAAAAGGTCAGTTTCCAGGACAAAGACATTCATTTTTAAATTTTTGATTCGCTTGAATCGTTTTCCTGGTGTCTGACCATTGGGATGTAGTGGAACTTGTTTTTTGTCAGTATGTGCAACGGTGTTCTTTGACCATTTTTGTGACAGCTGGAGAAAACTGGCGAGATAACTCTTCAATTTTGATGTGACCAACCAGGGCAGATTTGATTGAGGTGTCAGTTTGCTTCACAGACTTGCTCGCTGAAAGCGAAGAAATTGTCATCGTGCTTGACTGCAAATCGCAATCGGGTTAAATTCTAGTCACAAATAACGAATCTGAAGTTGCGTTATGTGCACCAAGTTAGGCGTGTTTACGTATAATATAGCGTGACTCAGTGACGAAGAGTGTTTTGAACGTTAATTATTGACGCTGAAGCCATTGTAAGAAGATAATTGGATACTTCACGAAAAGTCTAACGAACGTGTTCAGTCTGAAGTTGGAGTCTGTCTAGATGATTCGAGGACGTGGTTGGGTTGACCACTTTCGGACTGTCACGTTGAGTGCCGAAATCTGTGTTTCAATTTAATTGCTTTTTTTACTGATCTCCGCCTTGGCCGTCGTCATACTAACCACTTTTCTAATGTTCTGTAAGGAAAGTTCCATTTGGCAGTCAGTTGCCATGTATGACATCAGCTGAAATGACATGGAAGTAATAGAGTACGAGCACACGGCATACCTGAAATTATATTTCGAAACGATAAAAATGTTATACAATTTGCAACGAAACTATTTGCTCATTTCAGATAAAATAAACCCAGATGTGGCAGTGAAAGTACATGCACATTGGCAACTTGAATACGGCTTCATGAATACGGGGAATTGAAAATAAACTCTTCATAAAACCACGTACACGCAAAAATATAGGACACCAATATCTCAACAGGCAAAACAGATATGGCACGCGTTCAACCGAAATTCTAAAGTCGTTTCCGCGAATCCCCTTAAGAGGTAGGTGGTGGACGCAGGTGGATGAATGATGAATCATTGTAGGCTGGAGCTTTTTTTGGAGTGGGGGCTTGCTCGCTCGGTGCAGCACCTCATGTTGGGGGTCGTGTCAAATCGGCACCTGCACAAATGGCGTTCGCATTTGACACCGTAGGGACCTTATATTCATGGATCTGCCGTTTGGCTAGTTAGGCAGTGACGTGTGTTTACGGCACATAAATACTGGCAGAATCCACAGATGGCGACGGCAGCAGCAACAGCAGCTCCATGCATGTCACACTCCACACACGCACACATGCAGGTGAATCATGGTGGCATGGACCATCTATCTTTCGTAAACCCGGGTGGCAAACCTACTACGCACAAAACGAGAGCGCTGGATATACTCGAGTATATAGGATGGAGTATATCGATTGTTAGTTGGGGAGGGGGGGGGGGGTGGCGATGTGGCGGCGAAGGTGACCTTTCTTACTGTCGATTGTCACATGTTGCGAGGACATTGCGAGCGTATAATATTGTTGACGCAATTGAGGCTCCCCCTTTACAAGAGTTGGGGGGAGGGGGGGTTGGAATCGTCAAGGAAAAAACGGGTGAGAGGGGTTCTTATCCCGGGAAATGAAAAATTAGTTTGGTGGGGAGAAATGGATCTTGTTATGAGGAGACGTCTAACGGCTGGGTAGGTAATTGGACTTTGGTGGAAGTGCGATTAACCTGATGAGACGGTGGTTCCCAATGGAAAAACAAAAACAAGCTAAAGAATTAAAGGTCTTGAGGTGGTCGTGAGGTGGTCGTTCTTCTCCCAAACTTCCTTGACCGGAAGCTCATAACGAAACTTTTGCAGCTCGATTCGAGCTTAATCAAGATGCTCGTATTGTGTTTTCATGTTTCATCTGTTTTGAAAGGAGATGGTTGCAATCTCAAGGGGGGATTGACACCCACTGAACCCCTATGCATTCGAATTGGTTCGGCCAGTGTTATAAAAGCAGGCAAAAGAAAAAAGGACGGGCGAACTGTCAGCAGGCCTCATTTTCTTTTTTCGGGTCGCCTTGTGGTGTTGTCCTGGCCCTCTGCCAACCAAACAACTCTTTGATTCTCGCCTCCTCCCCTTTTTCTCGTTTCCCGACTCTTTACTGCTAAAAATCGTGAGTC
Organism: Mycogona germanica; assembly: GCA_034698785.1. Taxonomy (NCBI): domain Eukaryota; kingdom Metazoa; phylum Arthropoda; class Diplopoda; order Chordeumatida; family Chordeumatidae; genus Mycogona; species Mycogona germanica. The sequence continues at coordinate 9,863 of JAQGBY010001397.1, read as the reverse complement.
CTACTTTGCTGCCACCAAACCAGTGCCCGGTAAACAAATATTGGTTTGTACTGTATTTTTACGGCATAGTATATGGACGTTGCGCTTTATCACTGGGTGACGCTCTTCTCGAGTACCGGCCTAAACTTTGAGCACCCTGTACAAACTTTTTTAAGGAACCCTTACATCTGGCTGAACAAATTGCCTCTCCTCGCAGTCATGAATGTCTTTTTTAAAAAAAAGTGGCATGCAAACAATTAGCCTGGGATTTATGTTTCACTTGGCGCCCTCCCACAGGCTTCATAAATCCAATCCGAATATCAAACTGGAAGATATGTTTATTTTAACCATAAAGGGGAACGTGTTTTTAAAATCTGGACATAAAGGTTGTTTCACCATATGGCCAGGTCATATGAAACTATTCTTTTTTTATTGCTACCGGTCTTCGAGGTTGGCCTCGAGTCTGCAGACGGATCTTCTGCAACAGAAGCAGAAAATAACACATGCACGTGTTCTTTTTTTGTGTGCTTGTTTCATTTTGTGTTCCTGGTTTGTCAACAACTTCTGCCCTCTTGATGCCTCTGACGTCATCGCCGGCTCTCTTCTCCAAGATTCGAATTGGCGCCTAAACAGAATTTTGTTATGTAACTGGGAGAGATTTTAGAACAGCTAGTAGTTAAGAGTAGTACGTGTAAGGGCCAATGTTTGGGGGCGGAGTCGTCGGGACGGCCGCAGCCAATGGGAAGCGCGATTTTGTGTGGCGTGGTTTTTGGGAGTTGTGACGTGTATTGGCCACTACTCGTTGCGCTCCACATGCGTTGAGAGAGCGAGAGGAAATCAAAAGATTCAAGATAAGAAAGAATTTTGGGTGCAATCACTTGCACCGCCACACCTAGCCGCCGCCACCACACAGTCAATCGATTCAATATGTCCATTTAAATCAAATATAATCCTGTTTTCCGTTATTTGGACAAGGTCTTTTGTTGTGTTTTCTTTCACCCAGCGAGTCAGTATCATATGATAATATTATGGCTGGGCCTCGTGTTATTTTTGCATGTGGCGACAACCGCGTTTTGAACTTTTTCGGTTGACAATTTTTTTTCTACGTAGCGCATGTGACATTTTCCACACGTTCTATATGTGCTACGTCACTGGTCGTGGTTTGTGGCGCCATGGCCTGTGTGACTCAGACTGGTGACCTTCGGCCTAACTGTTTCGTGGGTATTGCATCAGCCTGCTTGCTGGCAAAACGGACCTCGAGTGCGTCGATAAATACATTTTTTTATTATTCCGAAGTCGACGAAAATTGCATTGTATGTCAACATACTTGAGATATGCTTTTTTAAAAAATCAGAATATTTTCTGAAATGTTATATTTTTTGAAAATATTTTCCGATATCTCTGAAAACCTTGCTGTATGGGCCACCTAATAAAAGGTCCGCAGTTTAAAAGCCAAAGAAAATTACAAACCCCATAATTACCAAAGGTAACTGATGCTACATAAACAGATATTTTTTAATAACTTCTGGTTCAGCGTCATACCACCACCGAAAAAGGCACCACCGTTAGCTGCACCCCGTAATACGTACATGGGAGTTTCCTTCGCAAATTCCTACCCCAAAGAAGAACGGGCCGGACCAGGGTCCTCGCCCAACCCCCGACGCACCCACAAAACCAGTTTCCTGTTATCGAATCAGTTTTATTATTTTTTGCGGTCGCGGTGGCCTCTGGGTTTTCTCTGCCCGTTGGTGTGTGTGTGTGTGTGTGTGTGTGTGTGTGTGTGTGTGTGTGTGTGTGTGTGTGTGTGTGTGGAAGAAAGGACGGGCCCGGCTCGCAAAACCCCGGGGCTAGTTGGGGAGGATGAGGGAGGAAGGGGGTGTGGAAGGGTGAAGCAACAGTCGAACAAGAACGTGGCTCTAGTTGGGGTTCGTCCATGCGCGAGATCCACGCAGTGCAACACGTAAGCGCTATGGCCGAAAAGTAGGTAATCGCGCAAGGATGAAAGTACTAAGCTTTTTGTTACTCGTTCTTAAATGTGTGTGTGGGGTTCCTTTCGGTTGCGATTTGCACCACCACGAGCCTATCTTAGACTCAGAAGACATGGTCGCCATTATTATTATTTTTTTTTGTGCCGCTATTTTTTATTTTATGATTACAGTTTTGATCAGTAAAGGTTTCAGGCCCCACCATGTTGCTCCAAGGAAATGCCAATTTTCTTTGGAACATGCATTCGAGACCGACCACGTCTGGTATATTCGGAATGACACTTCCGTGGAACGAAATTAAAACTGGGGATATAATAACCCCATCGACCATCGTGTCAACCATGCCCAATAACTTGGCCAGTTTCAGATTGTAAAGAGCGTGTTGTCGACCCCCGTCGTAGCAAAATTTGAAACTGTTTATTTTGTTGGGGGGGGGGGGGGGGGAAACAAATGGCGATGGTTAGTTATTTTTGGTGAATGTTTTCAGCGGATGTTTCCAATTTTGTTATTTAAAAATTATTAACATTTCGTTTTGCAATCGGTATTTCAAAATTTAGTGCTCAGCAGGTGCATGTTGCCTGCATGCCCGTCAAAATTTTAGCAATACCTGCAGGTGAATGAGTCATTCGAAAAATGAATTTATTCCAAAAAGTCTGCGTTTGCAATTTTACGAACGTAATTAAAATCACTTCGGTACTTCTACAAATTTCGAAAATTATCAAAAAAAATTAAGATTGTTTTTTTATTTTGAGCCCACCGGCGTCCTCTCAACCCCAAACCCCCCGTCGCATCTTATGTCAAATGGGCGAGCCCCACAATCTTCAGAAGATCAGTACACAGTCGGAATGGAAGCAAAACAATGGAGCTCCTGTCTTTACACGGGGGCTTTGAGCCTAGAAAGGTGGGTAAACCTCCACTCAACAAACATTGTCATTGCCTTTACGGATTTCAGACAAAATTACCAGATCGGCCCCTAGGGGTTTGTAGAGCGGTAACGCTAATTCCTTAACAAAATAGCCCACGAGATACGCAGCCCCCTGGACCACCAAATCTGTTTCTTGACTGAGCTGCCGACTTAATTCGTTCAATAAAGTCGTACTAAGTAATAATCGTACACCCAAACCCCGGAAACACTGAATGTTAGAATGAGTCTTGTCGCTTTTGTGATATTAAAAAAGGAAATCAGGATGGTTTTTGGCTGGTCCCCTCAAAACTCCTAAATTCAACGGTGTCCCTTATTCCTGCCCCCGCTGTGTGGACTTTCTCCGGAAGAGCTGTTCGGGTGGGTTGAACGGGTGATGGGGTGGGGGTTATTATGCGGGGTGTAATGGCGAAAACGTTCCAAGGGCATTTCAAGGTTGCCGGGAGAGAGAGAGGCAGAGAAAGAGGCACGCCGCTGGGTGGGTTTGGTCGGAGACGGAATGAGAAGCACGCGTTTTTGTGTTACTACGTGTTGTTGTTTTACGAAACTCGACGTGATGTACATCACGCCACCCGGCCTTCGGCCAGATAGGCGCGCATGGGCTGTTTTTGACCCCCAAAAACTAGTTCTGGCCTGCCGATTGGTGGTCGTGTTTAGGATACGGTGACGGTTGGCTCGCAAATATGTAAGCGGTCAGAGCTCATCCCTCCCACGTACTTTTAAAACATCTTTCTACGATCACTGGAATTTAAAAAAAATTTTATATTGGCTGGCCGAGCAAATTTATTTAATTTTCTGTAAGACTCGAATTAAATGATTGCGTTAAATATTTGGTGGTTTGTTTGAGCTATATTTGTTGTGATGGTAACGATTGTGACATAACAAGTGCATATTGTTATTATTTGTTGTTGTTTGTTCCAATCAACTGTAGTCAACCGCACTACAAGGCGTTCTGTACCCCTCATGGTGCGAGGGGCACATTTTCACCAGTACCCCGGGATCGAAATTTTCGAGAGCCCGCGTCGGGAATCGAACCCGGGACCGGCGAGCCAGTTAGTCGCAGTACCGACTGGGCTACGACGAGTCATGTTTTTTAATTTTTTTTGTCAAATCTTCCAGTTGAGCTTTGTACAGTTTTTTTTTTAATTCACTGAAGTGACACAGCAGGAAAATTCTGTACCCCTCTCAGTGCTTAGCACTATGCTAGAGGCACATTTTCACCAGTACCCCGGGATCGAATAATCGAGAGTCCACGCCGGGAATCGAACCCGGGACCGCCGAACCACAGTCCGTCGCTTAACCAACTGCGCTACGAGTCGTGCTACATATATTCTCTGTACCTGACTGATTAAATTTTCTTACTATCTGACATTATTATACTGGTTTCCATTTTTTTGGAATTGGTGTATTTTCATTTACAAGTAACATGTACTAGGAGAAATTCAATATTTTTTACAGGCGACAGAATAGTTTATTCTAATTTCGGATGGGTCATGTATGATTGGTTGTCACTTTAGTTTTTTTGTTTGTTGACTGTGCAACTACTCACTTTTCTGTTTTTATTTTTAACAAGTCTGTTGCTCGCAATATAGTTCTAAATATCAGATTTCATACAGATATGTTGGTTTTAGAATTTAAAAAAATAATTTTTGAGAAGATGGTTTCATTTTTGTTACCGTCGAAATTCTTGCTACTTCTGTCCTCCCCGCCTTCCACTAAATTTAACCTACTGACGTTGCCTGTTGCTACCTGGCTGCCAAAAATCACCAATCGCGCTGACATAAGCATCGCTATATTATTCAGTCAGCCGCGAATTTGCCGAATGCTGTCTGGATTCGACGTTTATGACCACCACTTATGTCCAATCCTACCCGATTGGTGGTGGTGGTGGTGGTGGCCCTACACCTTCTAACCTCTTTGATTCAGCAATGACTTGCTCAACACCAGTGTTATTAAAAACGGACGAGGCTTTTTATTTCCATTGGAGAGCCTCGTCCAATGTCTGCCAAGCGAGACCGAGGACTTTTGAAAGGTAAACCGTCGTTGTGAAGACGAGTGTGGGTGGTGGTGGTGGTAATGAAGGGGGGAGGCAGAAAGATAAGCCTGCCTTTCTTTTTTAACCTGTGCTTCGGCGGCAGCAAGAAATGATTTGGTGCCTCAGACAGCCTTGGCGAGAAGTGTAACTTCGCCTATATCTGCGTCTCGCAGGACCAAAAATGTAAACAACTCTGTAGGGGGGGGAAGTGTGGGGAGAGGGGCGTCTATTTCCGACTTCTTCTTTCATTCGGATAGTTTCGCGTCTGCTGATCCGACCATCATTACATCCCCATTGTCCATTGCTTGGATAACTACGTGTATAATCGGTTTCCGGTTAGCGCTTTCTGGATTGACAGTTATTATGAAAAAGGATTCCCAAGGGGGGGTGTCTGCACCATCGACTAATCGATCTGCCTGCAACCAAAAATGTCCGCAAATGGATTTTTTTTCAATTTTGTATTTATTTCTTAACTGTTGTTGGTGTAATGGGAGCAAAAAGAGATGAGGAATAGTTACAATCAAGGTAAAGAGAGGTTCCTGTTGGAGCTCGTCTGCCTGCAGGCGCCGTCTGTACAGCACTTTGCATATATATGCACACACGTTTGGTTGCCATGCGATCGTTGTCTCAACGAAATTAGGTCGTGGCCGCCGCCGGTCTGCGAAACCGGATGACGTCACTGACCCCGGTCCGCGCGGAAGATGCTGGGCTCTTTGGCAAGGTGACTACAACACGGCGGGTCGGTCTATCGGACCCGGTTCGCACCCGCGCTAACTGCTTAAAATAGAATCTAATAATAAAAGAGTACTGGGGGCTATGTCATGATTTGAAATCGACTCGGGAGCAAAAATGACATGCTAGAAATGTTGACGTCATTCGTGTAACACATAATCTCAACCATTTTATAAAATGAAAGCAATCAATCTGATCTGAACAATAATTTTTTTTAAAAGATATATTTCAGTCTGAATTGCTGGATTCGTGACAGCACCGAATGAAAAGACGAACCTTTCTCATTGATATATTTCAGCATTTATCGTATTTCCTCGGTTTGATAGTTTAAAATGTTATTCACTTTCTCAGATACATTTTAACAACAAAAAAGAAGCTAGACTATGATCCGAACAAGCAACGAATGAACGAACAAACCGAAAATTTAAATAAATCAAAAATCACGAAACAGTGAGTTAGTTACGCGGGTGCAGAAAGACGTCAGAGATTAGAGCTTCCGTCTACAGGGTCACCAGAGATCAGAAATGACTTGACGGCACCTTAACACACACACAAAATTCATTCTTATTCCCAAATTGTTCTGAAGATGGCTCTTTAGTCGGCGTTGGCGAAATGCGCCGAATATTATCCGGCTGGTAGTTCTCAATTTGTCGATGCTAATTTTAGTCTCTGCGCCCCTTTCCTCCCCCCAATCGAGAGTGTTTACTCATCTCGTCTCCTTCAAATTTTGTCCTAGCAACTATCTTCACCTATACTTGTATCCATCCATCCATCTCCAAGCAGGTTTGGCATTGGCTGCAGTAACCTTAGAGCACACTCGGGAAAAGTGAACGAGGTCTCACAAACTGGCCCACGGTCTCTCCAGCTCCTTCGGCATCGTTGGCCAGCGATCAAAACAGAGAAATTAAAAAAGAGATGGTCTACCGGCTTCCGAGAAGTTTCGCTTATGACTGGCTAGCTGTTGGAGTTGAGAAGTCGTGCCAAACAAATTACTGTACATACCGGAATCACGATTTAAGTGGCTCTTAACTACTACTGTTTTACTATAATTATATTGAGACCGGCATTATCTGCTCAGAAGAAACTTCCTCGATTCAGTCAGCTCCTGGCCCAGTAGAAGGGAACAATCCCAAGTATTATTTAATTTTTATTTTATTTTTAATATTTGTTATTGAGCATTCTAGTTATTTCATGCTCTGACCGCTGATGCAATGTAATGCAAGTTACTTCAACGAATCGATGATTCTGTGGAACGCCGCCAGAGGACACTATCAACTGTTACGCACACAGGCCATTTACTGTTTAGTATATTGATGTTTTTTCTGCTCTCATCTAAACCGGAAACGTTTCAGACTGAATCGGCCTGGTTGCGTAGAGACTGCTCCAAATTTACTGACATTTTGTCGTTTGGGGGGGTGGGGGGCGTTTGTGTGTGTAGCGGTCTTGATATATGTTTTATCCGCAACTCTTCCATGAAAGAGCTGGAACAGAATTTTAATTATCAATCTAAAAATCTTAACTATCGCCAACAGTTCGACATTAACAGCGCTATCTTTGTGAAGGAAGTTGAGGAAGAAATTCGTACAGCGATTCGTAAAATGTGTATTTCTGGTACATGCATTTGGTGTTCCGTTTGCGCGGTCGCGACGAGTTCAACTTGTTTATAAATAAATCTACGAACAGATTAGTTGTGTTGACAGTTCGAAACAGTGTCGAACTGACAACCAATCCGGTAAGCGACACCTGGGGCGCTGCGTATGCTAAACGCGTTCGCGCATGCGTCCAGCTGCGGCAGCGCCGTCTAGGGTTTCTATGTAGAGTTACTATCTAAGCTAACTTTTAACACATCTTTGTTCATTTTAAATTATATGCTGCGTTCAAGGAAACCTACTTTGCAAAAAATAACTAAATTGTTATTTTTTAAAAAATCGGTTTAGCAGCATGTTGACTGCGTTGTTTTTCTTCGAACAGTTAAAAATATGTTTATCACAGCGTAGGTTTCCTTGAATGCAGCATATAATTTAAAATGAAAAAAATGTGTTAAACGTTCACATTTTTTAAAACTATTTTTAACACAAATCTTTAATTTCCTCAGAATTCCACAGAAAATTGGTCTGCTAGACGGCTTCTTATTCCTATTAAAACGTTACAAGTGAGCTAGTTTCATGTATGTTGCCCATTTAATGTCGGTTCCTTCATTTATCGATATCTTCTAAATCCAGATTTTGTACCAATTACTGTAAACACTGTAAAAAAATATCTTATTTTTATATTATTAAATTCAACGTCATTTATTTTAAGCCAATCGAAAAAAGAAAGAAAAATGTGCCTAAACACCATGAGGGGACGTAAAGCCTGTAGTGCGGTTAACTACAATTGATTGGGAAATTTAAAAAAAATACAGTACAAAAAAAGATACAAATGACGAGAAGGATTTTGGGGTCCTCTCATTGTCGAAGCAATATGCGAGAGCAGTACTGATCTTACATAAGTACAATATAAAAAGTTCGTAAGTGTCAAACTCGAGACCGTAAGTAACCTGTCATAAGATGTTACTACATAATCATCGAGAATATTGGGCAGAATAAAAGAAAACAAAAAACAACAAGTTAACGGTGACGTATACCATTAAAAAGTAAGATGTTACTACACAATCACATAAATAATAATGTAACTCCATTGATTTAACCTCTTATAATCGCGTCGCGTGAGCGTCATGGAAAGAGAAGTATAAAAATACCTTTGAGGAGCCTTACCACCTTTACTTTCATTCCAAAAGAAGGCGGGCAAAGGAATTTCTCTGGAAATTGACAAGATAAAAACTTTTCTCAAAATAATTTTTTTTTAGAGATTTAAGAACACTGATATCTTAATTATAAGATTGGACTTTTTGTAGTGTACTTGTAAAACTGACTCGGTTGATATTTGTTTCCTCTCAAGAATTCACAAAGAGCGAATAGACATTTTTCTTTGATATGTGGGTTTAACAAAAGTCGTGGTTTCTTGGCAGCAGTCAAAAAGGGGTCTATGACATTGGTTCTCGGGATAGCTAATTGTGGATTGTGAGATTGTAAGTTGAGTTGCCACAAGACCCGATTTCTCAAGTCTTGGATACCTAAATTTGGTATTGGTTAGGAGTCACTTTTAACACGTCACCAATATGTCATTTTCATGGTGCGTTTCAAGATGCGTCATATTGTAAGTCATATCGATATGTGTTTTTAAAATGCCCGAATCGAGAAAAGAATTTTAGAATAAAAATAATGAAAGTAAGAATCGTAGAGCAAATGAATGAGTTTTAGCAATAAATACAGCAGTCCTAAAACAAATTTAAAATAATGAAAGAAAAATGAATTAAAAAACGGGCGAGAATTAACGAATTTTAAACAATGAGATAGCAAGAATGGCGGGTAAACGTGAGGATGAGGGTGAGGATGGTGGAGGAGAATATAAGATGTTCGACAGCTGCAGCTAGAGGTCTCTGAAACAGCGTCAGTTTCCAGGAAATGTTCCTTCCAGCTGAGCCTTAGTATTGCAGATTTTCGTCGAGCTTTTATTGCCCCGACCCGCGCCTCCGCCATTTGTATGGCGCTGTCATTTACCCTATTAGTATCGCCAAATATTCTCGCTCATTCTCATCCGAAGCGGCACCAATGCGTCCTGGGACCCTCGGGCAGGTGAGACGTTGCACAATTTCCGCACGCCAGATTTCACAATTCTGGTAAACAGTCAGAGCTGGCTTTGTAAAGTTGTCGGAAGTGGTTCCCCTGACTAATCTTTAAAATTATGTCTGTAAGTGCGTCCTCGCGGGTGAAACTATCCGTACGCGTCTAAGGAAATGGGCGGGGAACCATTTTGAAATCCAGACATCAAATGCATGAAATCTGAGGGCTAAAATCTGGGTTTTGGAAATGGGACAAAAAGACTCACGAAAGTCTGTTCACTAAAGCGTACGGTGCATTTATTCTCTTATGCAATTATTTGAGCGTATATCTATATATTGCTAACCACATTATACTGGAAAAAATGCAATAAAAAACTTAATTCTTTCACCAGAAAAGGAAGGATATTTTTTTTCGAAGTTTGGACTAGATATTTGGTGGTTTTTAATTGTCATATGAGATGTCCTGACATTAAAGTACGACCCGTCGTGGCGCAGTTGGTTTATGACGGACTGCGGTTCGGCGGTCCCGGGTTCGATTCCCGGCGC
>JAQGBY010001396.1:0-29764 GCA_034698785.1 Mycogona germanica | reverse complement strand
TACTTTTTCCTGTTTGGTGCCAGAAGTGGAGTGCCATTTTGGGTTTTGCTGCTAGTGGTGGATTATATCACACTACTTTCGAAGCTATTCTCCACTGAAATGCGGATGTGGTGTTGGATCACGAACTCTGCGAAAAAATAGGCAAATCGGTACAACAAACGATTTACATAATGGAGAGAATAAATTAAAAAGCGTTATCGTGGTTGTTAGTACATAGACACTCTAGCCTTAAATATGTAGATTTCCTTTGGCACATAAGACTGACCGTGCAGGCAACGACCTTAAGTATTTCAGTCGTTATGCTTGTAGACAAAATTGCTACACAAGCCGCATAACCAGAAACGATTAGGTATATAGATTCGCGATAACCGATAAAAATTCAAAGCTGTTGGGTTTGCTTTCCCTTACTTTTTTCATTTAAATGTAGAGCAAAGTGAATAGCGGCGCGAAAGAAAGAAAGTAGTTCTAAAAGAGATTTAATTAACCAGGCCGCTACCATTCAGAAACACTTACGAAACATGAAATTTTAAACTTGCGTTTTATGTTCAAATCAGTCTTGTGGCAAAAATGTTAAGCACAATCGCCTGGTGTTTTAAAAAAATTCTGGTTCACTTTCGCTTTTTCATTATTTTATGGTATTCCTGAACGGAGCCGTTCATTTTGAAATGACCACGGTTATTCCTTAAGTACCCCGTCCATTCTCGCAAAGGGGGTACATAAGATTTGGGATAATCAATTTCGACCGGACCGGACGCGTCGGCGAATACAAATTATCGTCGTGGAGAGACCGTTTTTTTAATGAACTGCGTGGCCGATGTAATCGCAGACTTAATTTATCGACTTTTAAATTGGCCATGCACCGATTATCCGAAGGACTTCGTGGGACGGGTACCGAATCAGATAAATCGTGTTGAGCCATTAACATCGACCAAAGAGATCGACTGCCAGAATGTCGTACACAAAGTTTCATCCTGAGACCTAGCTACGAGTCTGACCATTTTTTCAGAATGTTGATGAATTTTATCGGAAGAATCTGAACAACGCAACAAAAATATTAGTAACGACTATTGGATTTTCAAATCTCCGACAATCATCGGACGCTCATCATTCAAGACCCGATTTTATGTTCTCATGTATGGTATGAGGAGGATACAAATCAGTATCCTACAACTTTGTCATATGATGTATTAATGATGACCAGATGATGTCAATGAGACGCAACAAAAAATAACTTGCCTTAGCCAGGTCTTTGATTTTTCTTCAATAATATCGTAGCGGCTCAAGGAATACACATTTGATTTCAACATACCAACAATAAGTTTTACTCATTTTGTTTTATGGAATACAATCCTAACATGACAGTTTGAATATAATATTTCAAAATTTAATTTGTAGCTAAGACTCCGACCGAAACACAGACGTGTCACACCAAAACCATATAGACGAAAGTTGGAACAAGTTTTTTAGGCTGTTTCTTCGACACATGTTATTTCTTACGGATCATTATTATTCCGCGCCATGCGTCGCCAATATAGTGTATACATGTACATGTCCGCTTATGCATATGAGGTGAACACACACACACCTGACTATACAGGCTTATTGTAAACATTTTTTCCCTCCTTTCCAACCCGTTGCGTGGGACTGTGTCTCGCGGCCGTGCGTAAAGAACTCGTTGACGAAGCAAGCAGACGTATATACTTCGTATGTACATGTACAAACTCCTGCCACCAATTTTCCTCGGATCTGTGTCAAACGCTTTACAAATCTTCTCGCGCGGTTATTTTTAATTCACACGGGAGGAGGCTTGTTTCACAAACCGAGATGCACACACACTGCAGAAAATCCAACAAACAACGTATAAAAAGTGACTACAGAGTATATATGTGAGCATACATTTACATTTTCAGGTTTGATGTCCGGGACACAATTTCGAAGATGTGTTGCAATGATGCTAAATAATAAAACCCAGATAAGGTTCATAAGGTTTAGTAAGTATGGATTTTATAAATTCGAAATATATATGAAATAACGGTTGCTCATTAGAATGTTGTTTGAATAAATGAGTGGGTGAGTGCAGGGTTGTATTTGTGAAAATTAAGCAGGGGGTAAAAAAATCTAGAGTGTCACAAAAGTTTCTATATTTGCCGCCCCCTCTTCTCAATTGTGGGTGGTTATTTTTTCAAAATAATGCATCATATTTGGTCTGAACGAACCATCCTTTAAAAAATTGCAACTCATATAAGATGCTCGAGGCGCAATTTTTATAATTCTTTAAATTCAAAGTTTTCTTTTTAAAATTAACTAGTAAGTTGATGCGCCGAAAGTGCTCATTTATTTTTTGAAAATGTATACCAAAATGATGAAAGTTAAGTTGCGCGATGTGCACACATTTTGAAACTTGCCTTCAAACCGAGTGATCATTGAGTGAAAAAAAAGAGATGAGCTTAGAAGGATCTCAGAAGGATATGCAAATGTTTGAGGTAAATCTGAAAACATGTACTTATGTGCAGTGGGGGAGAAGGGAGAGCTGGCCCCATTCTTGGCGCACAATAAATAAACGGATTTGTAGACACGCGAAAACATATACTGTAATTAAATAGCATCTTGTCAGTCGAATAGCAAGCACCAATCACTCGAAAAAATCTGTACACCAAACACAGGCAACGACGGACGTACGATCGATTCGATTCCAGCGGCTCGCTCGGTCATTCATTGAATTCGCGCCACACTACACAAACACAGTCGTAATATCTAGGCCAACGCTCGACGGGGTCGCCGCTAATACCCAACCTGCGACTAGGTCGCGGATGACCCGACCATTTACTGAATCACTCGCATCACCAACTAGATGTAAAAAGAAATTGTGTACCCGCAATACATCTAACCCACTGCCAGAAAAATTGTGGGGAACGAACGGTCAACGATCCAAGCTCTAAAGTCGACCAAAGTTGAAATAATACAGAATTTAAAAAAAAAATTGGATTATTTTTTATTTTGAAGCCAAAACATTTTGCCGGAAAACAGGTAATATTTCGCAGGCCAGAAGCTGTTTCGAAGCGATGCAAATTAAAATTGTATTTGAATATTTGACACTTGAGAAATGCAACCTACGAAGGAGTGCACTTAAAAAATGTGAACAAGCCAGATAACGGACGAACGGTCTAAAAAGGGGCGCCAGGACCTACATGTTGTTAGCAGTATGTTTTAATTATCCGTTACGGCTCATTAGCACAACAACTGCAAAGTGAAATTGGAAATTTGAATATGCTCCTGTGACTCAGATAGAGACGGGGCCGCATTTCCTGGGTTTTCATCAGTTTTTCGTTCACTGACCAGCCAGCGCACATAACGTAAATACACAAAAATAGAGGAATCCTCAAAATAGAGAATTCTTAAAAGTACAACAGGTGTTGATCAGACAGTAACGAGAGCCTTGTGAGTTATTACGCAACAAGATTAGAAAGTGAGTTGAGGCCAGAGAACACGATTTCAAGTATGCATCATCAGTGCGTATAAAATGTGAATGGGGTCTCAGGAAGAGTGATATTACGCATAATGCTTGACAGTTGGTGCGCTACACAATATGCAGGCGCGAAATTAGCTAAGATCGTCCGTAACTGCGTTCACACACGTTAACCTGCCTATAATTAGAGTTTTCCTATTTATCAAGTCAATGAATGGTTGACACAGAGCTTCCGGCTAAATAATAGCGCGTGTGCAAAAAAAAAATGAAAATTTTCAAAAACAGATGTCAACAATTGCATGCTGCCAAAACCACAAATGTACAGTGTATCTCCGATGAGGCACGCTCTTGGAAGTACTTAAGTATTTAAGTTTGTGGTCGAGCTTTGACAAGCCGAAAATAAATTGCTAATTTAGAAAGGTGCGACATAATGATCGAATTATTTGCTTAACGATGCGGTAATTTTAGATTACCGAAAAAAGGATTATTTATCATAGGCTTAGGCAGAATGTACCGGTCAAGTACCACTGGTTCAGCAAACCATATCACAATGACTATTTTTTATTGTCATTTTAGTTCCACTACCAAAAAATTAACATACTCGTATAACACGTTTGTTATGAAGAGGACTTTCAAGAATCTGTACAATAATTTCGTATTTTCTGTTACAAGCTTAAAAGCTCAGTCAGTATAAAATATTTTATCACACAAGACGACGTCATTCAAACAGATCACTGATAATATGCTGAAAATTAATATTTTAATGCATTGTCTCGTAATTAAAATGTTAATACGAAAGCTGAACACCGTTTTAATGATTCATAATCTGCGTCACATCACTTACTAACAGCTTAGTGTGACATTAGGATATTTCCACTGGTCGTAGTCATTGTTTAAAAAAATAAACCCCCGACCCAATTAAAATGTCATGTTCTTCGGGACAGGGTGTTTCCTTTAGGTCACTAAGCAGCATAGAGATCGCCATTACAAGCGCACATCTCATGGCTAGGTCTACACTCTTGGCGTCCATAAATCATGACTCAGAAATCTGCAATTTAAAAAAAGGAAAATATACAGTATATATAAATTTGCTTCCCAGCAGACAAATTGTGTGTCTGTTCTGCGAGACATATTATTATAGCTAGAGTAAATAAATTCTGCGCCTTGATAAGACTTGGCCACCTGAATACATGATGCGCACAGGTCATAACATATCTACAAGCAACATATAATAATAGGCCGAGTGTTGTGTAAGCCTAGCGGTTACTCAAGCCTTTGTTGCTGAAGTATATAGGTCTGCACAGAGCGTATGCATCACCAGAAGAGATTCGCCTGAATAAAATTAACCATCCACACAAGCAGAGCGTGGGAGATGATGGGAGATCCGGTGAACTTTAAATCCTCCTTAGACCCCCCCCCCCTCTCCCGAGTACACAGGTGCAGCGCAACGGGGATGCGAACTCTTCGCGCACGTCTTCGGAAACATTGCTACTACTCAGTTAAATTACTTGCAGTTTAGCCGACATGATGCTCAAGCGATTGCCGGACTTTAAGGAATTGTTTTTTTAATTGCGCAATTTGTGAGAAAAGTAACGCATGTGTCCCTAACAATTTAGTTCAAGGGATTTCTCCATTTTGGATACAACTTAATATTTTAGAAACATTCAAACATTCATGAAACTCCAGTACTCAGGCGGTTAGCTCAGGCGTGGGTCTCAATAGTTTGTTATAAATGTCAAAATGCGCAAGCTTTTTGGTTGGCGGCTTGCGTGAGTATTCTCGAATCTAGTGAATCACCTGTTCTCATTTCCACCTTCCGGGTTTCAGTCAAGTGTGTGATGTGAAGTTAACACGCAGGTCCAGTCAATATTAGCAAAAATCAATATTCATATTAATTGGGCATGAGAAAGCAATATATCTGAATTGAGAAAAAACGATGTTCATACAGCAACATCAATTCGTATTGCGTTTGTCCGAATAGGTGGTTTTGCACATATTGTCTTTTAGCCTAATTTGTCAAATCTTAATCGATCTACAATTCGTATAACTGCAAAGAACTCTCTGGAACACCTCCACAGGGCACCTTTAAATGGCATGACATGGTGGATATTTGCTGATTCGAATTTCAATATTCATATGATAATTGATGGTGCATGGTTTAAAAAACAAATATCAAACTAAATAGAAGATACTCTGTAGAATAGTAATGCACAAATAAATAGAAAAGGCAATCACAACGCCAATTTGCCAATTTGCATGCCACAAATCGTAACAATTACAATTACAATATGTAACCACAAGCAGCCCCGGGTGGGGCCTATGTATTCATGACACGCCGTAACGAAAGTAATGGTTGTAAAGTATCTACTATGGTTTAGATTTCCCAAACACATAATCACAAGATGAGCAATTTCAATCGCATGTAATCGATATGAAAGTAGAAAAAATCCGTGTGGATAGATAAGTTATTATTATGATTGATATCGAAGCGACCAAGGAGGGGGAAACCCATAATCAATGCAAAAAGAATTAGAGCACTTTTTTCAATCCGAATACGAATAAACTGTATGATCATACCTGTTTTTCATGACACGGTCTACATAATACGTAGTCGACGTTTTAAATGGATCATCCTCGTAGATTCAATATCCGAACACGGCGGTGCGTACGTATACACGCGAGGTTGGCCAATTTAGTCAATTATCTGGCAGAGAATTTGCCTCGCCGTCCACAAAGTGGAGACATTGACACCGTGCTTGCGTGTACCGGGTGGGGGTGGGGGGTATAATATCGATGCGGGAGCATATTAGGAGTGCCGCAACCATTCACATGTTTCTAATGAACTTGGCATTATTATGTTCGGGGATTTCGGCGAGAAGGCCTACGGGTATGTACGAGATACATGTATATACGAGTATATTTGTCACAAGTTGTATCTGTGCAAATATATGTAAGTACACTTCAAACGTCATTGCCAAAACTAGCGTAGGGTGTTTTGTAGAACCCCAATTACCGATTAAGATAGTTTACGGTTTATTAACGCACAAAGTAAGTAAAAAGATAATCTGATTTATCCATTCTAAAGTGTATTGTGCCAGATGGCAACACGACATTATTACAAAAATAGTCACCAACTCCGTAACTACAATGTTAAAGCGAACGCATTGTGAGCACGCTTCTAATTTATTTTAATTTATTTTAAAAACATTGTTAATTTACGTAAAGATAACTAAGGAAATGGATTCCTTCTAAGACTACATATTGAAGGACAAAACACAGAAACATCAGCTTAGAACCGGAAAAATCGAAGCAGTCGATCTACACATGTTGCACCAGACTTGCGGACAATTTCCAGAGCTGATTTGCCAAACTCACTTTATAATTGAATCAGTTATTTCTAAATTTCAAGATTGTGCACACTTTCGTAATAATATTAAAAGAAATCTAACATAATATGTACAACATCTGAATCTGAGTGACCTGACGTGATACCATATAAATGTATACCAAGCGGGGACAGGTCTGTAGCCTCCTTCGACACATTTAATACACTTCAACTCGAATACAACTTATACTCGTGTATATAAAATAAAACAGTCAATGGCATCACAAACAGCTTAACCCACTAAACCCGCGCACACGTCAATCTTGCACGATTACAAACGGAGCCAGCAGCCGGCGACCGACTGCGAAGAAGAAAAGAGAAAAAAAGAATAATTTACGGCGAAAAGGAATGGGACAGGCAACAGGTTCCCAGTCAGATAAACCCACACGCATACCCCGAGACGAAACTATCAACTTTATCCGACGTCATCAATGGCGTTTTCGCATGACACCGATTGTACAGTACGGAGGACTTCTGAATTTTGTAAATAATTAAATTCGCCGAATCAAAAATCGATTATAATATCATTTTTTGGCTGGGACCAGTAGAGCTGTCTGTTTCTATCATAGACATGAAAAAGAATAAATTTGATATATGTTTAAATCTTTTAGTGTCGAACTACTCCGATTTTTAGTGTCTGCTCGTAGGTTCGTATTCTATGTGGATAAATGATTCGATTAGTCCTCGTTTCAATCTTCGATCTTCTATGTGGTGTCTCGTTTCGCCAACCCCTCCCCTCCCCTCCCCCACACATCCCACCTGTCTATGAGTTGTGTCCAACTAGTCAGCCCACTTGGTGAACACACCTGTGCACAGCCAATTGCTATTTTCTTTTTTAACTAATTTTCGAAGTACCAAGCCCATCATGGAATGCGCATTCAATGTGAAAACGCTATTACAAACTCGAAGAGATAAGAGGTTAGAGGTCGTACAAGATTTCGAAAAAAAAATGGCGTCCCGCGGAATGGCAACAGTTGCCAGTAAAACTTCAGGCTACCGTAAATAAATGTCGATCAACCTGTCTCCGCTCTCGAGAGGGAGAGGAAGGGGAAGAAGAAGAAAAATAAAAAAATAAAATTCTGCAGAACGCCCGGTGCCTTCCGGTCAGTGCGTGGTCAGTGACCTGTACGCAATTCCACATTTTAGAGAAAGAGATAAAAAAAAACATGATTGCAAATGACACCGCCGTACAACCCACTCCGCGCGGGTCAACCCCGGCGCAAACCGGGTCACCGACTAAGCTCGGGCGCCACCCAACACGACCCACTGGTCCGCATAAGCGAGGCCGGGTATTACGTGAAAAAATACAGGGTGGGGTGGGTTGTGGTAACTTGTCAAAAAATAACGAATAGCAAAAGAAATAAAAGAAATTCCTCCGGGAAAAGAAATGATAGCAAATTTCTGGGGGTTCACATTTCACGTTTACCGAATCATTCTATAAAGACAATCAACCGGTCAGTGACACATAAACCCTAGGCGTACATAGATGATACATGCGCACGCACCTCTTGAGCTCTTCGCCTAAGCAGGTCACTTATCCGGAATTTTCATTAAAAATTTCACTCGAACATTAAATTTAAAATGTGGTACATATCTAACATCATGACGTGTATTTCATATTTTAAAAAAAATTTATACAAAAAATGATTAATTTTCAAGACTTTAGCAATGTTCATGCACGTTAGTGGCGTTTAAGAGAATCCGTTGAATCGTTTCTGTAACAGTGCGTCAATACTTTATTTCTTTTTTTTTTTCTTCCCCATCACTGTAGTCTCTGCACTACAAGAGTTTCTGTACCACTCTTGGTGCTTAGGCACAATGCCATGGGTACATTGTCACCAGTACCCAGGCATCGAAATAATCGAGGGTCCGCACCGGGAATCGAACCCGGGACCACCATTGATAAAGCGCAGCGCCCACATGTTCTAAAGGAGTGCTCGCTTTCGAAATGCACACAGGTGTTCATAGGGTCTTAGGGAGACAATCTTACACTACCATTTCTTTATTTTTTCGCGTAAAATATATTTTTAATAAGCCGACAGGTTACACGGACATAAACTATGATAGGTGGACAGGAAAGTATACACACAAGTATACAAGTACGAGTATATACAGAACTCGTATAGCGTAGTAGGTAGATAGGTTTTGCGTAGGCTCAACTTGATGGCCTCTCTAACTGCCAGGAACGTACGAGATATACTGTACAGTATATACTCCCGTGCGTATAACTGTCTGGTCTATATCATGAGAGTGACTTTTTCTAAGATGGTTTAGCGAGCGCAAATTGAAGATGCTCCGGGGGCAACTAACAGAGCGTGTTACTTCAGGTGCGATTGACTTGCCCACGAACTCCAAAACGAGAGCTTCATTCGAGGCGAGACGAGATTTTTGCCAGTCTTGGTCAATTATCGTGATGAAAGCCCGAATCAAATATGATGAAAGTTCGGCACAATCTCGCTCGTCAAAACGAGAATACAAAGCGTATCAACAGTTACTGATGATCTTTAATTCAAACGAGTGGCAAGGCTTGCTTGATTGATATTGGATCTTGGTTCTGAAATCGATAACTAAAATCAGAAGTCCCTGTTCCAATGGGTGGATAATGAATTTTATTGAGAAACGTTTTTTTTTAATTACCAGCTTTCTAAGAATTTGAAATTTGACTCCCTGAACCTTTAATTTTAAACTTAAAAAATAAGAAGGTTCTTTTTTTACAGTGTGCTATCTATTTTACAACCATTCTGTAACAATTTTCATTAGTGGCACCAATTTGGGTGATCCAAGCAGTCTAATGATATTTTCTTATCACATCTTCAGTTCCGGAGCCCGCTGACTCGATTTGCGCGCTCACGCCTCCTTTCGGACAAGGCTAGTTGGCCCGCCGTCACACCGATGGCAAAACGCAAGCAAAAGCCGTAAATTCAGTTTCAGGTATCAGTCAATTTGGCCAAATGTTTATGCACAAACATACCTGTATAAGCAGCAGCGGGCAAAAAAAAAGAGAAAAAAAGCTGGCGAGGCCGCCAAGCCATTAGCCGTAAATCAGTCGGCAGGTCCAGTTGGACCTACCCTCGTCCATATCCGTCAAGCCTCGTTCACGGAAATAAGGAAATGGGCAGAGGTCGAAGCGAGGGTCGCGCCGAGGGTCAACAGCAAAGGAGTCCGACAAACGTAAAAATACAATTTTCAATTTTTTTAGCACGTCCCCCCACCGGGATTGGCCATGATACGGACATGGGACAACCTTCCAAATCCCAAATTCGTTCAATTTAAAACGATTAAACAGTATTTCGGAAATTAGTCGCAGCGACGAGAAAGACAAATGAACGTTAAAAACGATACGTTACCATCGAAATATTGTTTATAAAAATACCAGACGCGCGCCATTTTAAGACGATGTCAATGTTGACGAGTCAAATAAAAAAATCTTTAACAAATATTATGAAATGTCTCGATCTGCAGTATTACGAACCAAAATATATTGTTTCAGACGCTATTATCGTGATAAAATTTTGTTAACTCATAAGTCAAGCAAACCGAAGCACCTGGATTTAAAAAATATTTTTAAAAATTGGTATGGTATCTTAAGTTAATGTTGATTGAATTTTAAATGTTCTTTCTTTCGCTTCCGTTGTCAGCTGCTCTATTCACTAGAACAGCAGGTGTTGGACGATCTTAGTAAATCAGCATGATAATACAGCGTACAAGTCACAATGGTAGGTTTTCATGCATTCAGAACAGCTCTGCTGCGTGACAAAAAAAAAGAAAACGTTAAACATAAATTAAGCAAAGTTTTTTTTAGACAAACTACGGTGTACAAAAAACACTAAATGAAACGTCAGCGCCCCCTAGTGTGTCAAAATGGAACCATTCGTGCCTACGCGCGATCATGGTATGTTTATGTAAATTGTCAGCTGTTAGCAGCGTGAGTCAAACAAATTCAAGGATTGTTTTTCGGTATCGAGTCATGTGGCCCACAGCAGATGCCTGCGCCAAATGAGTTCGTGGAATATGTAAGGTACTTCGAAAAGTTCCCGCGTGGCTCGGGAACACGGTTCAATGAAAAGACACGGGGAGGGAGTCTCCTATGAACGCGGCAAATCAATCAAAATAATGGTAATGAGACGACAGTCGTCCGGAATTGTTTTCCAGAAATTGAGTCGTGCTAATCAAGAAACACGATAAGGCAGGGCCTGCGCACGCGGACAGGCGACATTTAATTAGGCCTGCGTAAAATCAATCAGCAAAATGACACGTAGCTTTTATATAATGCGATATCAGACACGACGCACTAGGAATATATTGATACTAATTGGAAATTCTTTGGGCAAAAACTTGTCTCCGTATTAGTATTTTTTCATCGCTCTTTAATAACCAAAGTGCCTAAAATATATGGGTCAGCTATTTTTGCAAACGTCAAATGGGCCAATAGCCTGTTCCGTATATAATTATCTGCAAATATTTCTTTTTCCGTTCGACAGTTTTATTGACAGCTGCTTATTTTTTTTATTATGAGAACGGTTATTTTTTTTTCAAACAAAAAGGGGGAGGTGGAAGAAATAATGGAGCCACACCAAAAGCGAATGACCACCAGCTAGCAAACATGAAACGTAACCAGATATCTTGATCTACATGTATAGTGGTCAAACGTACGCCTGACCAATGCAAATGTTAACATGAAAGCGCCGCTGTCGGAAATATTATTTCGCTCGCATGTGTCAATATTTACTTTATGCGTGTATAACTGTAACATAATGTATACATTTCAGATGAGATAGCCGCCCCACGTTGCAAACGCACCAACATCTGCAGTTGTATATCTATTGCAATAGCATCGATTCGGCTAAAAAGTTGAATGCTTTATTGGTTAGTCGAGAGACAGATTTCTAAGACCCACCATTAAGTTTGCTGAACGCAGTTGCGACTGAGACTTGATAAATTACATGTACCGGTTAATTTCCGTACATAATAGAAAATCTATCTTATCGAAAGAGTAATGTTGCAAAACTGCAACCACAATCGTTTTTGTTCGACATGTTCAAGCGGATCTCAGTACGATATAAACACATTACTTATGCAGCACATGTGCAATAACTATATCAGCGCAGTCCACAGAACATGCAGCCCCAGAATGCCCGTAATAACGTCTATAAATCTCATTTCGCCAGCAATTAAAATTTAATGGCGACTCGTGCATTATATATTCGCCAAGTACAGGCACGTATAAAGAAACGTACAATCGTAAAATAAATATATAAATATAATATATGTACTCCTGAGACCGACGCATCAAAGGTCCATTTCGTTCGTATGGAAAATATTCACGCAAACATGAGACCAAACAGGAGAAATAGTTCATTCCTGTTGGGCAAATTGGGCATAGGAAATGTCTATTGGATCAATGAGCTGTGGATCCGAGTCCGACCGGTCACCCACGGGCGTAAATAAAACTCTGGAAGGTCAACGGGGGTCTCAGGAGAAGCAGACACCGGCTGTGTGGATTATAATAAAACACAACGCATGCGAAAGGCGGCGTCGGCAACGGCAACAAAAATGACAAAAAACTTGCGAGGCTGAACTAATACTTTTCCAGTTGATAAACATTTTCGCTTCCATAAACAACCACGAAAATGGTTATTATTAGCTGGTTCTGGATTGCAATATACACCTTTACCACCACGTTGCAGACACTAATATAGGTTGGTTGCACTATGTCAATTCCGCTCACACTCGTCTCCACCCCCATCCGTAGACCTGCATTCATGAAAAAAACAAGCGAACAGGATCTTATGTCAACGTGGATTTGTCTATAAGTTGGTCGACTCAAGGCATGCTGCCTGTAGTACAATATTATTCGGCCCACGTCACTGATAATAATACGGTTGCAAACAGCAAAAACAAAACTGTTTACCCATAATAGATCTGTTAAGAGCCACGCTCTGTTAATCCTCGTATCCAGTTACTTCCTCTTGTTGTTTTGAAATAGTTCTCATTAATTGTTATTGATTCACGGCTGAACGGACAAGAGATGCTTCGGAAAACCGCAACATTCAAAAATAACTTATCATTAAAGTAACATTTATTATTTGGAATGAGATATCGCCATACTTGGATGAAAAAGGGCGCCGAATTGTTCTTTACAGTCTGTAATTCACTGCATTACAGGATTTTCTTTACCCCTCTTGGTGCTTAGGCACAATGTGAGGAGCACATTAGTATATCCAAGATGAGTATAATTAATGAATTTGTAAACGTAACAGCTAGGGTGACCATTTTTGATTCATTTATTTTCGTATTTTCTATCTTTTAGTCAAAGAGTGCGCACGCCACTGGTGCGACGCATACATGTACATTCAAACAGTTAAAATTCCAGAAATTCCGAGAAATTCCAGAAGTCTTGGTCGGGAATCGAACACGCTCATCACTATGCCGCACGAGACCCCTTATTGCGCAATATGAGACACGAATCCACATGCGCGGACAGTGAACACGGGTTCTCATGAGGGTATAAAAATCTACTGCACACAGACTAGGCCAGCAAAAAACTAGATTTCGATCGAGATTGCAGGTTTCCCTAGCAGCGATGACAGCAGAGATCGCTTCAATGAAATATTGAAATATGCGCGTGCCAGGATTCGATCCCCCGCCGGGAACGCCAGCCTTTTTTTTAAAACAATCTTTCAAGGTTGTCATGCCGTGCAGAAACGTTCATGTTATTGCGGAGCGAGAGGCTAAAAAATTGGAACAAAGTTTCAACAAACAGGCCATGCCAGCCCCTCTTCCCTACCCACAATTCCCTCCCAAAAATGTGTATTGTACATGTATCACGAATTACGAGAAAGAAACCATGCGTGAACAATTTAAAATAAGATATGCTAATGCTGCTTGACAGTTATGAACAATAAGAAAATAGAAAGCCGGCGATTAGAGCAACGACTAATATTGAGTGCCTATAGGGTAACAACGACAAAAGGCTCGAAGGTTAGTGGATATCACTGGACGCGAGCTTTGCGCAGAGGTAGTATGGTATCCCATGAAGTTCATACTGAGACGCCATTATTGCTGTTTGAAACACTGGACGAGTATTCTCCAGAGCAGCGTGTTCCTGTTGCTCCCTTAAAAATGCAGATAGAATGGTGAATGGTATTGAACGTCAAACGCGACCCACTCAAGCACGTTGGACTTGTCAAGCGTGCTTGGGGTGGGCGTGTTGCCTCCGAGAATTCAGTATCCGTCAGGAACAGTTCTTATTCTTAATTTATTTGGAAACCCAACCCTTATTGAAGCATGCTTAACTCCAGTGTTCTATAAGTTCCAATTGGCTATCATGCCATTCGAAAAAACGCTAAAACAGAAAAGGATAAAACAAAGAGATAATTAATAATAAGAGAAGGGTCAGCAGGTCTTTTAACAAAAGTCTGCTTTTCTAATATAACAACATAATTAGTAAAAGCAGTTCAATTTGATATTGGGATTATTAGCTAACTAAGCACGATGACACCGATACCAAAATAAAAATTAGACCCGCGATGCTCGAATGTGGACAAAAGTGGGGATGTTGTGTCGGATATTTGACAAAATGGATTAAATCAAATTATTCGCCTTGGTTCAGTCAGGATCAGTCATGGAGTTTCACGAACAATTTCTTGTGAATAGTCTCCATTTAGACATCTATTGAAGGTTATTGGTTCTGGGATGTTAAGGGGACGACGCTTGTTTTTTAAAAATTATTATCCTCTTGGAATAACCAACCGTTTGGAACTTCCAAACTGAAAAAGCGCTATCCAATTTAGTTTCGTCTAGCGAGAAAACGCAATCTACCACGCCCATCATCCGCGACTACAGCACATTATCCGCGGATAGGAAAACACGTTTCTTTGCATGGCGAGGAAAAAGAGAAAAAGAAAGGGATGGGGAGAACAACAGCGGCGAGTCATATAATTAGGGCGTAAATTAAAGTTATCCAGACCTTACAGAACTGGAAATAAAAGCCCGGCATTACAAACACACACGCAATCGGAGCGTTAATCTGAACATCTGGCGCAAGAAGGTTTACAATACGTATGTATCCACCCGAGATATCAAACGCTTATGGGTCGTTATAACTTATCTTTGGTCTGGCCTATGGTCTCTGAAAGTAACAGTTATCGGCGCGCCGCATGAACGCGCAAAAAATATATTACAAATTAAATGAAATAGGGTCTGGCGTCTGGCTTCCCAAGAACGGACTACCACCACACACAAAACACTACAACGACCACGACCTCTGGTGTCCTCAAAACGACCCCTATCTTCTAAACGCAAGCTACTCCTTTTTTTTAATAACACACTCGTATAATTGCTGCATACATATATTTACATGAACAATAATAGCAATAAAATGATGGCTTCAGGCTACGTGCCTCCAATTTTTTAAAATAAAATATATACATGTGTATATATATTCTTGTTTACGAAAATATGCAGCGTATACTTGTATGTATGGCGAGGCACCCATCAGGTTTACCTCTTTATTTCATTCTCGTACATACTGTATATCCCTAGAAGCTAAATCCTGTTGTGAGGGTGAGTGGTCTTTCGCCACTTCATCTTCCATGTTTCAGTGGAATATAGTGAAAACCCGAATGTAATTGAGAAGAGAGTGCATCAAATTTAACCGACCCTCTCACCACCAACAACATATCGGATCATATGGAAGATGAAGTGGCATCATTGTCGAAACAAAACAATTGAACTTTCATTCTCTTGAGTCGTCGATCAGCTCCACTCCCACGTTTCACCAGTCGAGTCGGCAACCATGAGCATTAAAAAAAAACACGCAAAAGGCGCCACCTTATAAATTACTGTCGCAGTTAAAAATCCAGCAGATCTCCCTTACTTACGGATCCTGTTTAACACAGGCGGCACTGCATTCGGCATTCGTTTTTGGCGGCTCTATCGAGACCGAAGCAATAAAATGAATTTTAAAACAACATACCCACTCTACTGACACATACATAAAAACACACAAGACAACTTTAATGTCAGGCGATTACAGAAGAAAAGAGAAGAGGATTAAAGTCGGCATATCAAATAGCGATATTAGAATTTAATAGACTCGCCTCTATTCGAGGTTCAGTTCTGCTTTGGAAGATTTAAACACAGTGTAAGTAAACAGTGACCTAAATGCACAAAAGTTCAACACAATCCTTGTTTACAGTGAGCTAAGAGAATCAGGCGATAGGGTAGAAACAGCTATCTAACAAAACGAAATGACTGCTCATAACAGAATATCTTGGTGAGGCCAATCGAATCTCAGCAATTACGAAACTCTATACGTTTTTCCACAATTATCCGAAATTCGCCACTCCATTCGTCTTTACATTCAACGTCGTCCCAGCTGTGCCACCACCATCACTAAACGACCACCAATCAAAACTTAACAGACAATCTAAAAATCAGATCACAACAATTTCAATAGGGTTTTCTGATGTTTAAAGAATGTGTTCTTCTAGCACTACGAAATTCACTACGCAATTTAATACAAATCATGAAAGCAGTTCAAAAAGTGTGACCATCACTGCTACGCAGCCAACATATAACATGAAATAAAAACAGAGATCAGCCAACCGTGGCAATGAATCAGCCATACCATAAAAAACTATTAAAAGAGAATCCAAGAGATCTTCCCTAACATGACCGCTGGGGGTGATGATGGTCGGCGTTTATTCGGGATCACGATTTGAGAACGAACATCCAATCCCCAACTGCCGGAGTAGGAATCTGTGCTCGCGCCATTAACCGCGTTATATAGGCTACGCCATTACGACCCTATAGGCGGACAACGATATTGTCCAACCAAACGGTCCGACCCTAATGCAAAATAAACTGCCTGGAAACGCTGCACTGCGCAGATAGCGGACAAAATCTGGTCTCTGCTCACTAAATATCAAAGCAACATAATGTACAGTTTAAGACAGCTACAGTTTAAACTTACAACGCCATCAAACAGGTCACGAAAGCCTTCTATTGTACAGTAGTTCAAGGAATTGTGCAAATTCTTCTCTGTTGGTCTTGTGATTAAAGCGTATGTGCCTGTCTACGGATCAGAGGGCTGTGGGTTTGAACTTTGAACTTTGACTTAACCTTCGCAATGAAACAGTGCCGCAATTACTAATAGGTTTATCCGGATCATTATTAAGAATGTGGAAAATA
The DNA here is from genome assembly GCA_034698785.1 of Mycogona germanica. Taxonomy (NCBI): domain Eukaryota; kingdom Metazoa; phylum Arthropoda; class Diplopoda; order Chordeumatida; family Chordeumatidae; genus Mycogona; species Mycogona germanica. The sequence continues at coordinate 12,719 of JAQGBY010001396.1, read as the reverse complement.
GATATGCGCAATTAAATACAGTTAACAAGATTTTTTTAATCCAGCACTAATAAAAACACACTGTTGTAAACACACGGAGACTTTTTTTACTGGTATCTTCGTGTAAAAAAGACTTTGAACAGTAAAAATTTTCTTCAGCGACAACGCCCACACATACCAACGCACCAAATCGTGGCTGACAACTTCTAAGCACCAAAAACCCAAATACCGTCAATGTAATCGAGAGGTTTCTGTGAGACCCTGTATATCCAGTTACATATCCACGCACACACACACACCTATATCCTCCTGAGACTCTATATCCTTTTGGGACAATCAATCACCTAAACGAAAACCAAATGGTGTTCGCATGTCACGTACAATGAACGCCAGGTATCGTTAGTGTCTGGTTGAAACGCTCCATTAAAATTATATATGTAGATCACCCATCGCCATCTAGCAAAGGAATTAAAACGATCTTTTAAAAACCCTTTCAGACAAAATCAATATCGAGATAATTATTTACAGAGAATTAAACTGAAATTATAAACAGAGGGCAATGGCGTTCGAGTAAATCAGCTGGGAACGGTCTCATCCATACACAGTGTAGGTGTTTCTTTTTAAGTATACTAAGACGTAAATGGTCTCAGTTGGATATACGTGAGCGGTATGCATGCACCCTGCCACCCTCGCCACCCAATCACCCCACCCCGGTTTCCACCTGCGCAAAGGAGAACCCCGCGCCCTACTTCTCCCCGGCGTTTACAATGTTCGCTCGCCCACCAAAAACCACGAATGCACCGCTGCGGAGCGCAAGTTTCCCTTCCAGGGTCTACGGCCACCTTATCTGACCTTGTCTCAACTCCACCCAAAAAATCCTATACACACTTGTTCACTGCTCGTAGCCACGAACGCTTCGCGTCCAAGGTAGGGAACCGCAAAACTAGCGTGCACTTCTATATTTGTCGATCCTCGCATCAAACCTAGATGGCACTGTCATCGTCAACTTCGTGGATGGATTATGAATTCTGCACACATATTAGGTTTTAGTCAAATGGTAGGTCGTCTTTAATTAAATTTCTGTAACTCTTTTTTCTTAAATCACGCTCAAATTATTTTTCGTCGTATATCAAAACAAAAATCGAACTTCAGAACTCCATTGATTAGGCAACGATCGGATATCTAGCAAAGTGTTGCACTGTTAACTTAAAATGTTAATGATTAATAGCAACACATCATCGAAACTTGGGGTTACAATACATATACATAATTTAGTATATATTTGGGTTACAAATTTCGACTGCTAAAAACCGTTCTCATGAGACCAGCACAGATATTCCGACAGATATTTCATCTTTAAAGCAGGTGCTGTATGAGGCCCGGGTCTGTGTTGCTAACGAAAACTGATCTGGTAAAAAAAAATGTAATTAAAATCTGAACGGGCTACCACAATGTCTGACCGAATCACGTTCGACTTTCTTTTCCAATCGGCTAGCACTACGTTTCTCCACCATGACCGCACAGGTAAACCCGGGTGAAAACGGGCTGTCGTATTTGCGCTGTTCTATTAACACCCCCTCCTCTTCCACCTCCTTCCCCTTCACTGGCTTGATCGTCCCCGGGCCATTATTCTTTCTCCAATCTTTCCCAACGCTGAAACAATAGACAGGTTGCAGGGCTTGTTGTGTTCCTCCGCCACCACCTAACACTCACCACTAGCCGGGATGTCATTCCTCCGATTTTTTGAAAAGAGGGAGAGAGAAGCCATCGGCGCATCAGGTTGCTCAAGAGGTTGAAATACGTAAGAATTGTTCGTACAGACACGACGAGGTACAGCCGCGTTACCTGCGCAGAGTCGCAGACGTGTGTGTTTCTCCAAAACCGATTGCTGACATAAATTTTTTAATTTTCTAAATGGCACGCAATTCAAAGTTGATCGTGCCGTGTATTTAACGTAACCCCACGGCAATTACAAGATATATTTCTCGCTCTTCTTTTTAAATCTCAACCAACGAATCTGTCTAGCGGCACTTGGATGCTTCAGCAGTGTCACGGATCATCTTCATCCCGCCATAACTCAGCCACTGCGACAAGTATGCTGTTGTGATCTTTCTGTAGATATTTTTTACGCAGGGGTTTCGTTCAATAACAAACCCATATATTATCTCTATCTCCTGACTTGTGACTTGCTTGTGACGTTATTTTTTAATTATTGATATCAATGATTTGCGAGCATTGTACGTGTTTCGATGTTCGCATCGCCTCTAAAGATCCCGTGTTTACATTGGATGTAAAAGCGAGCTACCAGGGCGTCCCAAGAACATGCAATTGATCCGCTACTTACTCTGTTGTCACGTAATGAGGCGCCGGACACACGCGACAGTTTAGACTGCGTGAATCGAAAAACTTCGAGCTTAATTAATAATTTAATAAAGGCACAATCTTTCTTTTTGGGGGAAATGATGTGGCGGCGTTCATCGAAATCCAGAAAGGATTCCTCTAGAGGGTGACAATAGACGTCTTGCCCACCTGTTTCGCTCGAGCGCAATCTAGCGAGCTTCCTTGTAAATTATTTTTGTCTCAATTGACTTTATCACGCAACAGGTAAAATATTGACTATATCAGGAAACGATTGAGAGTTCAAAATTGTGTGACCGCGAATACAGTAATAGCGTGACAAGGGTGAAGCAGATGCACAAAAAATAACCGCATCACTGAAGCTTCAAAACCAATACCGAATACATTGAATTAATCGTCTATTTGACTTGCAGTGGTTACATGGTCAGTTGACCAAAAGCCACTGCAGGCGTAATAACAGTTCGATAAAAATGCAAATGAGGCCATAATGGTTGTAGCATGCAAGGCAGCATTCGCTGTTCAGCGGTCCATGATCAATCCATCCATCTTGATATAGTTTTTATGTGTCCGACATCCGACCAAAGATACCCAGATAAACGATTGAAAAACTACAGAAAATTGTGTGTACGGTGATGGGAAACAAATCTAGGCAAACACTCATTGGTGATTGCGTCTGACCTGAACCAGGACCAGCCTATGGCCTTCTATGGGACAACAGAAGAGACCGACATCAAAGAAGATTAAATAGTGGAACACCGAAGCCAATGGCGTTTGACCGGCGGTCCAGGTGGTGTTGTTTTCTGCCAGCCGCAAATATATTCCTGGGATGACTTTTTATTATTGAAAATAAAATAAAATATATTCATCCACAAATCCCCAATACATTTGATTTTGATGAAAAACGAATTTCAGAAATATTTACATTGAACATTTTAGAACTTAGAAGCCGACACCATTGGAAATATCTAGAATTTAGGATAAACCGACGCCACCATGATGGCCTCTTCAAAAAATAACACTATTATACAATCGAGCTTTTCATCTCTTTGCTCACCACGCCGTCGATACATCGTCTAGAAGAAACAGATTCATCAGCGCCAGTGCGAGTCATAGATGAATAATAATAAAAACATTTTCTTAAACCGAAAGTGGTGCAGGCGTTAATGTAGGCTATACACGTTCTCTCGACAAAAGACGAAAAAAGCACACACACGTGAGTTACTTGAATTCGATAATTAGTTTGTTCGAGGACGCCTATAGGAAGAAAAAATAAATATAAACCAACCCAAACAGTAATCAGTAATGCCATATAAACATTTATATATATTTTTTCCAGGCCACACGTAGTATTAAGAAGACGGAGTAATTCAAGTGCCGTTAAAACGCCGAACACGTTTTCGCACGAATATAACGGTGAACCGGTGAGAACGGCGTAGTACTGTATAATATACCAGGTACATACATACAGATGTGTCTGTATACGAGCAGCGAAAAAGTAGGGCGCACTCAAGACATACTGTAGATTCATCCGCTCGCAGCGTGAACACTCGTCCACCACCGTTGGCGGGTGTGTTACACCCACCATTCGAGACACCCACCACCCTCCTAACAATTTCACTTGACCCCCCCCCCTCACCACCATCCCACAAAACGTCACAACCCTCCCACGATTATAACAACACCCACCCCACCTTTAACAAACGCGTCCTCCCTCCCCGTAGAGAGACGCACGTCCACGGTTCGATAGAAATCGAGTGAGAGTTTTTCTCGAAGAATTGTGCTCACCACCACCAGGCAGCATTATTTTAATTTAATTTTTATTTTAGTAACATTGCAAAACTGATTATGATGGTTGCACGACCAATCGATGGTTGTCGTCAATACGCAAGGGGGATGCAACTGGTTTTTTTTTCCAACATGACACATTAAACACTTTCCAAAACTGAAAACTGAGAGGTAACGAACCGACGATTTTAGTTGCAATATAAATTAACAATTATATGAGCACAATTTAACACGTGTAGATTGTTATCGGTATTTTATCCTCATTATACCACTGATTCAAACAGCGATACGTTTATCACAAATTGAGCTAAACATAACAGCTCATGCTATTCAAACACTCTTCCTCCGCATTCAAATATTTGCATGGCAAAGACAGACCGACATGAAGCTTTGCTTCAATAGGCGCTCGCCGAGAGCTCGCTTTTCGATTACATGAAGCACACGGGGGTCTCAGGAAGCTGTGGGCCTACTTTAGCCCCTATAGGCCGGCATGCGTGTTCTGACGACGCTCGGTGGATTAATTGAAATATACGCGCGCATGTAAATAGCCATTCGCCGTGGAGCGTGTAATTACCATTCTTCCCCAGCAGTGTCCTCCCCCCCTCACCTGGCCACCTCCCCCATCTTCGTTCCCCAACGCAGGGCATCGATCAAAAACAAGCTTTTAGAAAAATAGCACGGTCGGCGTCAAAAATGTGTAGGCCGTGCACGTCACATGACGGAAGCCATGCGCATTCTGCTCAACGTGTACTCGTATATGTATACCTGTGCTCACGCATACACACACTGGAATATACAGAAACAGTTTATTTAGACGAACAAGATACACTATAGACTATAATATATACGCGTTTAACCTTTACCAGGTAACCTCCTAAGATCTCAAACTCTCTACAACCTTTAAAATAGAATCACGAACGTATGTCTCTCACTCCGTCCCCCGTCGCCTTCACTGTCCGATGGATGAAAACAGGGAAACAAGGACCTACCAAAGCACCTACCAAGGCACCTACAACCCTCATATCTGTAGAAAATCGCCATAAAAATCCATAAGATCGACAGTAGATGATTTAACTTTTTCAAAATCCATTGACATAAAATTATTTCCACGTTAAGTGTGTTGAAATTGGCCACTAAAATATAATGAGAGCAAAGTACACGATTGTAAGGCTTGTCGTTTTTTTTAAACCATTTTTCTTATATAGCCTAGCACATACATATGCAAGATTACAAATAGGGGTCGTGGAAGATTTTGCAATTAATGGTCAAATGACAAAATAGCTTGAGGAAAAAAAGTTGCACCTTTTAACGAATATTAATCCCCCGCCATAGGCCCCATCCGGGGCTGCTTGTGGGCACATATTGTAATTAATACGCTTTAAAAATCATTGTTTCAGATTTTAAGCAGAAGAACCTACCTCACATTTAAAAAAGAAAATACAGAATCGCAGCGAACGCCCGACGCAGCCATAAGAAAGAAAACCAGCGCGAATAATGTTTCCATACCAAGACGCGAAGACAATTTGATGTGCACATCGTCTAAAAAGATATTACTTTACTGTCCAGACAAAAGTCTACATCCATATCAGACACGCAATCGCTCTGACGATTTGCATTTTCATTTTAGAGGTCCTCCACAGCGAACAACGATTTATGCGCGTCCGCACAAAATTAGGGACAGCCAAATTTTCCTAATAATATTATGAGGTATTTTTCTACGCCCGCGCTTAATGAGTTGAGAACAGCGATACAATATTTATGCGATGAACGTAACCCCTTCTGGGGCGCGCATGACACATAATTTTTTTTTAAAGGCAAGCTTAATCATTATTACGTTGCGGCGCTTGTCATAATTCGAAAAGCGGAACATTGTTTATATGCACTGACTGAACAGGTCCATCGATAAATTAACAATTTCGATGACCGGCAAAGCGCCACGGCCGAATCGACCGCAGGCAGCCTCGAGCCTATATACTATCTATCGATTTGTACGTTTTACAAATAGGTCAGACATCAACGAGTCGACAAGGCCTACACAAATTATAGTAATATATACAATATATGCTAATGAATAATAATTGTAACGGCATCATATCGGGAATTGAGGAGACGCCATACTGGGACAATTAGTGTCAACCTCTCTAAAATAAAAATGAGCCAATTTCAGTTGCATACTATTAAAAATCAGTTAGAGCAATTAAGATTCGTTGTGGCATGAGATTTCCGAGACTTGTATAAACTGATCGACCAATCATAAAATAACAAAGCGCGATTGCTAAGCACGCCAGGTAGCATTAGTGTTTGGTTGAGTGTCTGTGTATATCTTTTTTATGCATTGTATATGATCACCAATCGACAACTACCGGCAAAGTAAAAAAAAATGTCCATCATTTAAACAAAGTCAATGGAGGACAATTTATTTTTAGATCTCCCTTGATGGCTTGATGATCGAAGTTTTAGAATCGACAACGTGGAGCCGAAATTGCCGAAACAGTTGCTTTGCTCGAAAACAATTTTTGTAAAGTATACATACTATTTATTCTCTTTACAATTAAGAAATAAGAACGCTTATTGAGGCGTGACACAGTGGACAACGTAATTTATTCCCCTTTGCTTGATTTGTGTTTTTTCGAATCCTTAGTTCAAAACCGGGTCAATTTGGCGGCGTGGACATAAATAAATTGAATATGGACGTATATTCAGAACCAACAATTGGATAAGCATGTCTGTATCATTACGTAAACACCATAAATTCATAAACGCGTTGTACTCCGGCACTAGACAAAATGAGAAACAACGACGCGACCAGTATCATGACCAGTAGAGATAAAGAAAAAAATTAGAAAAAATGAAAGAAGAACCTTCAACTATATACATTAATTCCACATGCAGAGCACGTTCGGTCAAAGTATATGATTTACAATTCTTACGACAACAGTTCTATAAACAAAAACAAAAAACGACGGTGAACTCTGTCGGGCTCGATAAATTTGTCTCGTATGGGGTTTCTCACTAGGTGGTTTTCATTTCGTCATTTAGCTGGCTGCAATCATCGCCGCTGGTGACGCCTTGTCCGCCAAATTCCAATTCAACGTCACCGTCAGTTAAAACAATATTGTAAATTAATCGATAGTACTCCACCGAGCAGAGGTCATATGTGAACTAGTCGTGTAATCGCGAACTCTAGTGGCCATAGTTGACAGCTGAGCAAACTGCAGCGAGACTAGTTCATCATTCTGGTATAAACGGGTAAATACGTATGTCTTGCTCAATGTCAATCCTATGTGCATATGCCGCTCCATATAACGTTAGAAATAATATCTCGTCTCTATTTAAGTTGCAAATATTGAGAAAAGCGGCACCGCATGACGTCGCATTCCACTTCTCCTGACACATCGGTCATCGGTGTGTGTACACTCGTACGTACACAAGACAGGGGGCATAAATGAATGCGCGTGTTGTAATAATAATGCATTGTACCCAGCCAGTAATTGACATGTTGCCCTAAATACGTTTCCCTTTTTTAAATAAAATAATAAAGTATGCGCGCCATTTCCTGCACCAATCAGCATAAAGTTTACGCTTGCTGCTTAAAAGATGTATAGAGGTTTCGACAAAAACGTGAGCGAAAAGATCGACTTCATTATTCTAGACAGATGCAGTCACAACTGTATTTACACGGTAAGGCTAGAGAGAGCGCTCGCTATCCCCTCTGTGCAGCAGCGGCGACAAGGAGAACCTACCAACCAAACGACAAAATCAGCGTCGCCTAGCGTTAAAGCACGGCGCTCATATGGCGTACACTGTATTTAGCAGCAGCCGGAACGAAACAAAAGCACTTCGCAAACAATTGAGTCCGTCTGAATTCAGCAACTTGAAGAACTACCTGACTTGCACCACGAGTGTTCCAGTTACCGAGAAGACTTTTATTTCATTGTTGAAAGAGACATTCACGCTCATGCGAATATTTCGATCACGATTTCAGTTTTGCACTAGTGGACTGACTTGTCGTTTTCAACAGACTAAAATATTGTTCTCGTGAGAAAGAAAGAAACTAATCTTGACTAAGATTTTTTTTTACAGAAATAACCAGGTGTGGTGAGACGAATCCAATTCTGACTAGGTCGTTCTTGTCATGTGGACATGACCGACATACGATGCGTCCAAATAAATATAAACACGCCTCCCCTCCCCTCGTAGGATTTGCGCCTTAAACCACCAAAACGTTAAAATGTGCATGATATTTTGAAAAGATATAAAAAATAAGGGTGACCGCAGGCTGTTAGGTGTTCGCGCTAGCACTATGTGGCGTTCAATTCTGAAAGGGTGACAGCATATTGTTGCTATTCTCCTGTTAACGCAGCAATTAACAGAAACTCGTAAAATATATGCAATATAAAAACGAGTAAGTAGTTCCATACTGAACAAGAGAAAGACGACGGAAGACTATAGTGATGCCGGATGCGAATTTATGACTTTAAAAAAGCGAAAATCGTTAAAATAAGATTTACCTTGTATAAATCAATTTGAGAAAATATTTAAGACAATCAAATATGAAAAAAAAAGCATATATGTGGTATTTCTTGCTCCAAGGTAGAGACCCTCGCCAGTAATACCTGTAACTGAGACCCCCGCTGCGCTCGACTCCGTTGACCACGCGGTGGAGCTCGTGTGGTCTCAGGGGGTTATCCAATATTGTGGCAACGGTGTGCTCAGGTACGAGGGTGTACAGGTAGATCGCTCTGTGTTTATATAGCTGGCGGCCGATGAGGAGAGGACGAGGAACAACGATATACAACCATCACGACCGTTGCTCCATAGTAAAAATGTAAAAGGAGAGAATACGGAGGAGAGAAAAAAAAATCGTGGGGCTCCCTGCGCCATGGCCACGCCATTGGCCCCGGAGCGAGAAAATAAAAGGCTAGGGACGCTAAACTAAATTGAGGCAGGGCAAGGAGACGGAGAGAAGAGAAAATCGAAACCCCCATCACCATCTCCGTCTCATAATGCGAGAATTAGAGCAAGGCGACGGCAGCGCCGCCAAACAATAATAACAATGGCCGCGGCACGAGGCAAGAGCAACAGGGGAGAGGGGGTTGGACGGCGACCATGTTGGATCGAGCATCGGGCGCACCGATAATCAATTGGGAATATTGGGAACATTGGACAGAACTTTGTAAAAAAAATGTAAAAAGAAAATATATATACGATAATTTATTAATTAATTCTAAATTAATTTTAGTGGTTGGTGAACGTAGTGTTACAAGGTGGACGTTCTACCTGTTAAAATGGGAGCTTGACCAAAGAAAGTTCAGATTAATAAACATTTAATTGTGGAATTAGTGTTACAATGAAAAGTTAAAATATATTTTGTCTTCATTGGATAAAAATTGCACAAATGACAACCAAAGAAAATTGTGGATTAACAAAAATCAAATGGATTTTGATTACGTCAGAATTGATTGGCCAAATGAAAAATTTAAATCGAGGAAGTCCCACGGATTAATAATACGATATGAAGTGCACTCTGCGCCATTCATTGTTCACTTTTTCTCGAATCTGTTTTGTGTTACCTTCCAGATCGCTAAGTGTCCTGCAAACTGCTTTGGGCGCAGGTGGGCTGGATGGGCAGGTACAACCCGGGACACAAGAGACGATCAGAACATGGAGAAAGAAGGTGAAAAAGAAAAGAAACACCCCTCCGCAACGTGGCGAGGAGATTTCCGCAGAAATTGAGTGGGAAGAGTTGGAGGGAGGGAGATAAAGTTCCAACAGAGTTAGACCTACTGAACAAGTCAGTTGTTAGGAAAGAAATGGGATCAGAGCAGCAGTCCAGGTAGAGATAAAAGGGAAAACAGGTAAAAGTGAGCCCTCTCACGCGGGCACTTCAAGGGGGTGGCAGGAACAAGAGTTTAAAGCCTTGAAACACCAAAAAAACAGACGGTGCACAAGCTAAAAATTGGTGTTTTCTCGAGTTTCGAAAATCTTGCCTCCTATTTTTTTTCTTGTGCGGAATATATTAAATCCTATGTCTGTAAAGTAATTGTCTGGCAAACTAAGTGCGCACTTTTTGCAGGCTCCAAGGCCCAACCACATCAAAAGCATGCGATTCGAAGTCATACTTTTTTACTTACGGTTAACGAATTAATATTTGGGTTTCCAATTCTACAGACCTTCTGACGGTTTCTGTGTTAGTCTCAGTTTCCTCAGAAATAATTACTCAGAAAACTGTTCATTCTTTCAGTTAAAATGTTTAAAGAAGAATATCTGTAACATATAATTTCTTTAAGCAGATTCAAATATCGGCCACCTTTTAAAGACAAAAACGACGTAGCGGCCACATTTAGTTGCGCAAAACTAATACAAAGCAAGTTTCAGTTATGAAAACTCCTGCTTCGAATTAATCTTTTTGACCGTTTAAAATTTTAAAAACCGGCGTATATTGTTTGCGCATATAATTTGTATCATGACAGCTGACAAAGCTGTTTTATTTTTAAAAGTGTACGATGGCGGCTCGTTATCTTGTTAGCGAAGCTGCCAGTGTTTTTGCAAGAACTGTCTGGCATGAATTTATCACCTAATAAATTCAAATTCGTAATTTAAAATCTAGTACGTAAAGGGGAAGGGGGAGGATGTTCAAATGGAAAAACGGTTTGCAGAAAGAATTAGAAGAACATTGAATTTTCTTTTGTTGTTGAAGCTGGCTATTTTAAATTGAGTATTGTCCAAGTCCAAGTTTATTGCCAACTACAAAATATATACAATACTAATCACGCCTCCGAAGCAACAACGACGTAAGTGCAGAAAAATACACTTCAGCGTAATCGCAATCGCAATGTAATGCAATTGCGATGTATTAAAAAAAATAACTAGACCAACCCAATGAAGTGGGACTTTGGGAGCTATAAATTTTATAAAAGCCATGCCGTGGTCTTCCACTGTCTGGGATATCCGTCTACAGTCACGGGTCCAGCATTATCAGGAATTGCACCAATACCACACCTGCTCGTCGGTTAAACGATGAAGTGAGAAGGAGGGCGAACAAAAACGCAAGTGTTATGATGGACTAGGCGGGCAGACGTGCACGAAAGAATCGCACTTTCGAAAGGTGGAGAGAGAGATAGAGCGAAAGAAAATAATAATTTTCAAGCGTGCAGAAAAATGGCACGAAAACTTGAATGTGAACATTAAAAGCCGAATCGCGTCGTTACGTATATAGGATAATGCAGCGATGGGCGTCAAACATTTGGCCCAAAATATGGTGGGGCCAGTCACTTTTTTTTAATATGGATGGACGGCTGGAGGGATGTGGGGGAGATTAATAAATAGGGCAGGGGGAAGTGGTGATGTTAGTGAGGGTGGGAGTGAGGGGAAGACGTGTGGAGGGTTAAAGGTAACGACAAAAGAGAGTGCTGGATACATGTTAGCCCCTGGAGGCATGACGCCACTACATATGAACGCATTAATTTGGTGGTGGTGGTAGTGGTGGTGGAGGAGGACCGAGTGGACGGGGAAGAAGAAAAAAACGGCACCCGCCGTCGGCACAGACCAAAAAACATTGTGGCAGACCTATAAAATAGCAGGAAAAGCAGGAATGCAGCTACGGTCATGCAACCGTGCGTTTCGAGCACCACCTCTACACTGATTCGGTGTAACAATTCTGTTTTCTACGCAAAAGCGTAGGAGTCGAGATAGAGAGAGCGCTATACCGAATTGCAACTGGAAAGAATAGTAAAAACTTGGCGCTTCGTGAGAGCGAACTGTTTGTTCATTGTAGGGAAGTGGTGCGTAGTTGTTATGGGGAGCCGGCGCACATTCGTTCTCGAAAGTCACATTTAACTGCGATTTTTAAATTGTAATTCGGTGTACGCGCTATTGTCGAGAGGAGGTTTGATTCAGACCTCCGAAGATGCGCTCGTTCAGTAGGGATTCTTTCATTCTCGATTCAACGCTCACGCTCATAAGAAAGAATAAAAACCATACTGTAATTTAACGAGACACAGTGCGACCTACTTTCGGCTACACTTTATAAAAAAGTGACTTAATAATTTTAAAGATTTTTCTTCCATGCCTAAATCGGTCAACACTTCACAAGACTAGCTGTGGAAGCACCACGTTTTCAACTTTTTTAAGGTTAAATTATTCGATAAGACAACACCAGCTAATATTATCTGGTATTTTGTTTAACTTAAGTCTCCAAATGCGCCAAACTGCGCAAACAACGACACACGCGTACTTGAAATAATTTATTTTCTGATCAATGAATTTAAAAAAAAAAAAAAGAATCGAATGTTGCGGGCATCGCATTATCAAATACCTAATAAATATTTTCCACGCGAGTTGCGACAAATATGATCATTGAAATATTTGAACTACCATCAACAAATGATGCATCAATTTTGGAAATGACCGCATTTCGTAAACGAGAGACGAGACAGCACAGAAGACAATATTCAGAAAGAGGTTGTCTAACTTTTAGTGAAAGATTCCAATCCGAAACAAAACAACAAATGTTGTTCAACATTTTTTTTTTTTTTTTTTTTAGTTTCCATCAACTGTAGTCAACCGCACTACAGGCTTACGTCCCCCTCATGGTG
>JAQGBY010001395.1:0-29769 GCA_034698785.1 Mycogona germanica | reverse complement strand
TATGTTTTACCTAGACGAAAATGTGTGTAATTAAATTGTTGATATATTATGCTAAAATCAATTAAACTCGCTGAACACCTATTTGTGTGCAATTGAGTAATTGCTGCCGTTTGGTGGCATTTCCAGAGAATATGTTGGTTCGTTACAGTTACAGAAGGTCAATGATTAACGAATGATCGATAGTTTTCAATTATTTATTCAACCCAGCACCAATTACTACTAATTTTTAGCAATTTCAGAAAATGATTAAGATTGTTGCGATAAAGAACCATCAGCGGTGAAATTTAAAACCTGACGTCGCGTGTCAAATAAGAAAATAAGCGCGACTCTGTGCTACATTAACTTAAATGAATGAGTACAAGTATAAATTGTTTACTTCCAGCACTGATCTCTTGGGACAAATCCATGTTTCTCGGAAACGTCTCTTGAGCTTAAAATATCTCAGAACTACAAGTGTATTATCAAGTTCATTCAATTGCTGCAAACAAACTTTTCAGACCAAGTCGTTTTAGTGGAAATTTAATTTGCAAATGGTAGATGTCAATAGAGCAGGTACGAGTGGACATACACCAAGTATGAAAAACGCAATTTTAAAATATTATTCGGATTCCATTCTCAATTAGAGAAACGTATTTGTATTGAACCAGATGTTAGTCAATTGTGGTGTTCAAATTACGACCGATATTGATTATTCTGGAAACTCAAACAAATATGGTGAGTATTCAGTGTAGCTAGATGTTGTTATGAGTGCAATTTTATTTTGTACTCGCGTATTTACATGAGTGCCAATTGTCCGCCATATACGATTAGGTTCATAGCCTGAAAGTTATGTTGGGGTATTTATGATGCCCGGTTAATTAAGTAATTAGTTTGCATGGGGATCAGTTTTCTGAACCGTTAACGACTCTCCCATCTAGTTGACTACAAACCGCAGAGCGACGATGCAAAATGCTCGTGCGCTCCCCCAACCGGCCGTTATACACGCCGTATACCCGTACATGTCCCAGTTGATAAAATGTTGCTGACGGCATTGGACAACGTAAATACGCAAATTGTTTTTAACTTGCAGCAGATACACAACCTCACGTTGACACATGGGCCTTTGTGTGTTAAATGTGCATATCTCCGCCTGATTATAATTTACTGTGTTCAGGGTAAACGGATGCATAGTGTGTTCTTGGAGTGATTTTATAAAGTCTGCTACACATTACAGGCTAGATAATTTCCTTGTATGCTTTTCAATGATAAGACTGCTGTTAAAGCGCTTTCCACGTAGTCCTAGATTTGGCATCAAGAAACAGCGGCGTTGTCCCATTCGTCATTCTAAAGAAAAATGTATATTTGCTATATATAGGATTACGTCGTTGGCTATGCAAGGAAGAATATCATAGCAACGTTGTTCGATTTTTTAAAAGATATGCTTTCCAGGCTAACCGTCAGGTGAAATTTTGATATTAGAAACAATTGTGTTGAATATAGAGATATTTTCTTGTTTTGTTAAGGTTTTAAGTTGAAAGCCTTCTTCGAATTGGATATTTTTGTTTCTGAATGTGTTGAAGTGATCTTACGATCACACAAACGATTTGTTTTTGAAAAGTCTATTTATATAAACGTGTGCAGCATGTGAAAACGCGATGGATGAAAGAGAAACTGATACTCAGCCCAACAGTTGTTAAATTGGATAACGCCGGTGTTTTACACGAAGCCATATCGGTGGGAGCTTTTCGTTGAACCCGTAGTAAACGCAAACAAGGCGATGCAACAAAATGCACTAGTCAGCCTAACTGTAGTTAAATTGGATATCGCTGATGTCTTACACGAAGCAATGTAGGGGGAGCTTTACCTAGCAATCGTTGTAATCGCATACAGGGTGCCGCAAAAGTTGATTTGCTACCGTAGTCGCAACGCAATTCAAATAGGGATTTGTTGTTGTTGGGATGGTGAATAAATTTGTTTAAATTGCGTATTATGGTTTAGGTGAATAGAAAATTTAAGTCAACCTGAACTTAAAATATTTAAACTTTTATGGGTTCAACAAAATAATAGAAAATGGACGTCATGAGTATGTAAAATAAAATGGAAGCTGTGCCCGGGACAGCGCCGAACGAGAAAAAACGAACACGAGTTAGCGATAACTCTTCCAATATAATAATAGCAAACTATTATTTAAAAAATGAATTAACTAAACTAGAAAAATGTGGGAGCTGGCGATACAACTAAGACGATGGCGATTCACATTCAACAAATTTACCATATTCACATCTCCCGTGGACAATTAATATTTATAATTACCCAAGGTAGACAGTATCGGTTCCGCGCACACCACGGCGATTATCAGTTGTATTTTGGATGATGAAAAATAAATTAAAAATAAACGATAACACATCAGAATTGACCTTACGCACTGGTATGTACGTCTAAATCCGATGGTTGCGAAATTAGAGAGTGAGTTTACTTTCGTAAACAGCAATTCGAAAATATTAGAGCGGTCAATTCCGATGTGTTATTATTTTAAAATTTATTTTTCATCGTCCAATAGACAGCTGATGATCGCAGTGGTGTTCGTGAAACCGTTACTGTCTACCTTGGGTAATTATAAATATTAATTTTCCACTGGAAGTGTGGATATGTTAAATTTGTTGGACGTGAATCGTCTATCGTCAGTTCCTACGTTTTTTTAGTTTAGAAAATCCATTTTTTAAATTCTAGTTTACTATTATTTATTGTAAGAAGAGTTATCGCCAATCCTTGTTCTTCTTTTCTCGTCCGGTGCTATCCCGGGCACAACTTCCAACTTATTTATGGGTTTGCTTAAATGAATTGACGTATTGCTTGATGCATACGGTGACAGAAAGCCGTAGGGGGCCTCGGCGCTAAGAATTCATGGCGGCGAGTCTAGTACTCATCATTTATAAATATCTGCTAAATAAATTACGTTTTCGAGAGTGTTGCATCGTTTGGTATTTTGCCAAATTAATTTACATTTATGTCATTCACCATGGTACCCTCAATGGAAGGAATTACGCAGTCGATTTTTATTGAACTACCAAGCAGAATATCTTGCAACCATCTTAAGTTTCGAAAGTACTGCCACGTATCATCCTTTCAAATTTACCTGATAGAAAGATGAATTGCAAATGAAATGATTTGCCACGCCTCATGATATTTATATGACATCGGTCGATCCCATTGCTTATTTGAAATATGCCGTCGACAGTTAATTGGGCTTACACGCAGAATATCCTGCAATCATTTCTAGTCGATAGTGAACAGGTCAGCACAGAAAATAGTTACAGATTGCTACAACAGAGGCAGTTTTGGCGGAGGCGTCAACGAATCTAACTGTTGTTTCGTGTCCTATGCTTCGCGGTAGCAGCTTTCCTGTGCTTCGTAGCATTTTGGATCGCGTTCACTGTCCCCAATTGTGTCATTTGCACGTCCGTCTGTCCTCACCCGAAACCGAATCCAACCGACCCCGGGGATAGGATGAGGGTCTTCCCGACGGCGAACCTCGGATCACCCGCGTGCATACCCGTCCGTGCGCACACACCAGTAATTTCCGCGAATAACAGTTATCCATTATATCGCTGGCAATTTTCTAAATTGGAACACCACTATTGAGTATATACTCGTACATATAGAGAGCGCCAGACACCACTCATTGGGGCTTCGTTTAACGACTGAATCCAGTTCAAAATGCACTCTGCGAGATTAGGGCTGGGGTGCGCGAGTTTGTCATCATCATCTAGTGAGTCCTGTGTGTGTGTGTGTGTTGATTGCAGCCGCTCGTAAGAGGGTATAGGCAACCCGACGAAGGGTGTTCTAATGGTCGAAATTATATCTGCAACCGCCATCTTTACCCCTGCACACACGCACACTCACACAAGAGCAATGTCTGGCGTATATTCGAGTGCTGGGAATGAGAGTAATATTTTTCTTCCCATTTCTATATAATAGTTTTCATTACCATATCGTAACTGTGATCGAGGAAATAATTCCCCCATGGTCTTTCGCCTTTACCCACTTTTTAACGTTGGTCTCGTACAACGAGGCACGTATTCGGTTACGACATGGGCAACATAACTATGACGGTGGTTTCCAAACTTTGATGCAGACATAGTATCTCTTAGCCTACTTTCGAGTAAATCGGTAATCTCTACGTTCAGTTTTCTGTGTAAGAAAAATATGAGGAATGCCAGTGAAGTATTTAAGTCAGGTTTGAACAGTAAACAATACCTAACCTTAACCATTTATGAACTTAGGAATCTGAACAAATTAAACTAATCGCACTTATTGACACAATATGGAGTCTTTATGTTCCATTTAAAAATATTATAGTTTAGTTTTGTTTGCTCATTGCAATTATAAATTCTTAAATTCGCGAATTATCTTTATGTTTTCGCTATATTTCTTCCTATTGTTATTTACTCCTCTTTTAATTACTTTGTCGTGCAGTTTATTTTGTTGTTTTAAGCTGACGAGCAAGTAGTTTGAGAACCACCGTCGAAGCGACTAAAGGAGAGACTTCATTTCTAGATGTGCTACCCGGCGCAATCTCTCTGGAGACAAAAGTTAATCTCAAGAATAGGATTCAGCGCGGGTAGATGAAAGGCTATCAAATGTCACAAATTCGTTCCAGGTTTGAAATTCCTTAGACACACTATAGCACCGGTTCTAGGTCTAGCTCCGGCTCGGTCCGCGCCTCTCCTCACTTCGTAGACTCGAAATCGCGATAGCCCCCCCACCCCCACACCATCAGGCGAGCAGCCACCGGAAAACGACGAACCTGTGGCTATTAGCGGATGACATTTTTCAAAGGTGGAAATTAAATTTGAAACGGGGAACTGTGCCGACTCTGGAGAGCCTAAGTGACTTCCTCGAATCCGAGCAAGCCTAATCAATAGTGCACCATGTCAGAAAGCTGTACCACAACCAAAGCTCTTACAATTTTATAAACAAGTGCTCCTCGAAATAGTCACTTGATGCTTTGCGTTCACAACTAACAAATTTTTATAAATCCAATGCGGGCAAGTTGTAAAATAAACGTTAAATATATCCTTGGAATTTTAAATTGATTATATTTCTTTAACTAACCCCCATTGCTCAATAAATCAACACATTATCGTTAAATTAAAAAAAACACAATTTTATATGATTTTTTGGTAGAGGGAATTCCTGATGCAGAAATAAGTTAAGACTTGAAAATCACTAATTCATTATAGGAGCGTTTATCTGTGAAAAGAAATGTATGTTGATGTTTAAGGATGCACAAAACTCATTCCAATTTTAAATATGATAGCTATGCAGGACAATATGCAATGATGAGATAATGTGGTTATGATCCAAGAGTGTGCTTTTTAGATTAAGAGATTAATGCAATTTTTACATAGCATTACTAAACTATAATAGCAAATCTTGGTCGGATTTATTACAATATTTCACAAATATTACGATATTTAATGAGTAACTAACCTGTAACAATGAGATGTCCAGGCGGACTCGATCTGACTTCTCCAGTGAGGCGATGCTCTGTTTTGCAGACGTATTTCTTCTGACCATCTTTTTTCCCCGTCCCTCGAATATGCAAATCACCAGATAGCGCTACGGTGTACCGCTCTGGAAAGTAAAACAAGTAATTAAATATTTTATATTATGCAGTTACTAATTACCGCCTTAGAAAATCTGTTTCTCTCATATACATTGTGATGTCGGAATTTATATTTCAGTCGACAAGCAACTGTTCCGTTAATTGTGAACTCTTGAAAGTTGTTTCAGCATTATATTAAATGATTTATTCGTAGTGATAGGTAAATGTTTAGTAAGTCTATTTTAGCACCAGCCACACTGAGTTAGAGCTGACATTTGTTTTCGGAGATTAATTGGACGTTGCGAGTCTAATACGACGTAAGCTGATTAAAATGTAACAAACGTTTCTGCACTATCTCGGCAAATGTGTTTGAAAATGAAATTGGTTTAAGTAACCCGATTATCTAGCGCTTGGACGTTACAAATTATACGGTATCTTTGCTGTCAAATTATGGTTACGAATCATGTCAAGCACTAACACAAACTTAAGTTGTTTATGTGATACTTTTACGTATGATCTGATTTACCAAATATTTACTTTAAACAATTACAAATTATTTATTTGGTTGACTTACTTGTAGCAGTGCGATTATATTAATAGTATACTGAAGAATTTGCGAATAAATTTACTTACAAATTAATGTAATGTAATTTGGAGGTTTTAAATGTCTTACCGTTTGCACTAAACGATCTTGTAAAGACGGTGGAGTCATCTCTGATCCACGCGGTGACCTCGACGTGATCCCTGACGAAACTTGGCACATGACATTTTAATACTGCTGTGTTGCCCAAGATGACAAACTCGTCATAGACTTGAACTTCGTAAAATTGTTTTACAACTACAAGAAAAAAAATACAAAAAAAGGAAAGGTCTAAGTGAAGCCCTGCTCTTTAAAGAGGCAAACAAAAAAATGTGCTAGAACGTATTCAGAAAAAATAAAAACTGCTTTGCCTTTTCGGTTAAGCTTGCGCTTAAATAGAACGATAAAATTCAACACGTGTTAAAAGGGGGCAGGCGACAACATACAATGTGACAAGTGACAAGAGTGGTTCCTGAAGGCGGAATTTTATCTAGTAGAATAATATAATAAAACTAAGGTAATATAAACTATTTTCTGTGTGAAAACAAAATGAAAAGCCCCTGAGCGCTGATGGTACGTACAAATATAAATGTTAGAAACATACTCAAAAAAATTAAAACGAGAAACATACAGCGTGTATATTGTAGATGAAAATATTTTAAACTAACACTAACGAGATTTTAAACCCAGGAGTTCATTTTTAATTAAAATAAAGTTACATTGCCATGGAGAACGCCGCCAAATAATCCATCGTGTAAATCATGCCTAAAGGATTTGGTATAATGAAAGCATAGCGCCAAGTTAGTTTGCCTGTTATAATTTTGTTACAATCGCTGGCTGGTTTTCAATTTAAATAATTGATAAACGTCAAACAATTTGAAATTTTGGGGCTTATTATATATCGCTCCGCCAAACAATTTTATTAGCAAATATTATATGTACGAGAAATTTTCAACATTGAGTGATTTAATTTACGTAGTGGACGAGACGGGGAATCGATGTTCTCTTCGGTTCGTCATTTAATATGCGCGCGTTTATGAGCGAATATAAATTAGTCTCGCACAAATTGGCGAGCTCAGGAAGCGAAACTACGCCTAATCAGCTTATGCAACAAAAATAATTAAAAAATATTAATTACCCGCCCCGCTCCGCTTCGCGCATGATATCGTGCATCTCTTTTCCCCGTTTCTTAAAGGTTTCTCAAGGCAAGGTAAAACTTCTGAACTATGGGAACTCACTTCTAGGAAGGAAATTGAAACTCTTCGAGAGGTTGCACTGATCAGAGAAAGGTGTGATTAGGTAAAATTTAAGTATTCTTAATATATATTTCCAATATAATTTTCTCAGGCATAATCAACGAAAAATGTAGATGACAAATAGATGACAAAAGTAAAATATTGCATTGCAATGAGGGGGCCCTGGACACTTCGCGCCGAGGTGGAGTAATTAGTTGTTATATATTTTGAAATGTTGTATGTTCTCATATCCTTGGCGTTGAAATAAAATTAAAAAAAAAAAAAATAGCATTTTAAAGTTAGAGATACTCTGTATTTTACAAACACAATATTATCCATTTAATGTCTGCAATTTTTAACTTCTTAGTTTTTATGCAATATTATTTCTTCAATTAGTGAAATCTAGATTTTTCAATTTCTGTATTATGTGATTCGTAATACTCTGTATTATCGGGAAAACATTACACTGAAAAAACGGAAAAGGGATTCGAATCGCAATTCCTAGGTAATGAAAGTGAAGTTTAATTATGCACACTCCAGTAAAGTTGAATTTGTAAATGATTTCTGATAATAAATCTGCCTTCCAATATATTCCTGGTTCCCTGAGTATTATTTCATACATCTTGAATATCGATATCAGCTGGTTACTTATTTGAAATTCCTGCCGGAAGTAGTTACCGTCTCGATTTGTTGCAAACTTGAAAAAATTAAAATGCGTTTTCTGTCTGCTCACCCGCATTAAGCTTCGTTCCTATATACAATGAATACGATTTTTTCGCAAATCAGTCTTGTTCGTGATTGAATGGCCTCAGATAGAAAGATAAGGTTCATTTATTATTAACATGGGAGCTCTAAGCCTCTTTTAAAGTGACAGCGTATGTGCTCTGACGCACCGGGCGGTTGGAGCGATCGTTTCGTCAGGCGATTAATGAGTCTCCGTGTGTCAAAATCAATCTCGAGCTTATCCATTTTTCAATATTAATAACCGTTCTTGAAAAAAATACCATCTCGTTTAGGCGTACGAAAATGGTAGTTCACCCTGTAGGAACCGTGCAGCCAGGCGCCTTTACGTTAAACAAACTCTTCAGTATGTAATCGGTTTTTCGGTTAGCAGAAAGGATGCGCTGAACTATATCTTCAGGGGACCACACATTTGTATAAAATTTAATAAAATGATCACTGTTACTTACTATGAAAAGTTACGGGAAAATCGTATCGAAACAGTCTTTGGTAATTTGTTTGCATTTAATATAACATTTTTTGTTTCATTTAAAAGAAAAACCGGTTTGAAATATTATTTTTGCTCGAAACTTGAATTTTATGTAAAATTTATTTTTCAAATGCGCCTAATCGGGGACATGCTATATTGATAGAATTTCGGTAGTCGTTTGTGCTAGGTTTACCAAACTGGTCTGATTGATTTTGTGTTCAGGTATATTTCATATGGCGTAAAATGTATTCTCACTAACCATAACACTAGTACCATGTATTCCATTAAAACTGTACACGATACTCATAAACTTTCAAGTTTCAATCAGTACTCTGTATACTATGTACTCTGTATTTATTTTTCGTAGACGCGAGCGGAGGGTCAGGTTACTTTTTACAGGTACTAAGTACCAGTATACTGAAACGTAACCTGAAATAATTACTCATTCCGGAGCGAGTCACACATTTTGACAAACAGACAACTGACACTAAAATTCGAAATTAAGGCTGCGACAAAACGGTGTACTATTGAATCATCATGCATCACTGCAATTAATGTATTCTCAATTTATTTTGCTTGAAAGGAGAAAAGTTTTTTTTTAATCCATCAACTGTAGTCAACCGCACTAGGCGTTACGTCTCCTTCATGGTGCTTAGGCATTGGGCGAGGGGGAACGACCAATACCCCGGGATCGAGAGCCCGCGCCGGGAATCGAACCCGGGACCGCCGAAACCACAGTCAGTCGCTAAACCAACTGGGTTACGACGAGTCGTACAAATAATAGCAAGTAAACGGCATGCAACGATATTTTATTTATAAAAGGTAATGGAGTAAGTGAGCAACTATAAACTCCAACGTCACAAGACACTCATAGAAATCATGAAAGATGAGCATAGGATAGAGTCTCAGGAGGTAAAACTAGGCGGGAACCATTTGTCATGTGCGGTTAGAAATGACAAAAGGACGGTACGATGCAGCCGCCACTCGACGACGATTTAATACATATTGCTCGCGGAACAAATTGGCGCAATTATCGATGCGAAATAATCGTGTCCAAATCCATAGTTTTGGTTGTCCGAATTCATTACACGCTGTGTTCCCAGTGTTCCGTGCGTAGTGGGACACGACTGTCGAACACAGACACTGACAGACGCACACACACACACACACGCACATGTCTAAATGGATTAGGTATTGGCTTTTCCCGACAACCAATCGCGCGGTTTCCTAGCTTGGTGCAACTGTTAGTTGGGGTTTGTTCACTTAGCCACCAATCAGTGCCGCTTCCGAATCGATGCGCACGACTGGTCCCGCAACTCCCCACTATGAAATAATATCGTGTGTGCTGGTTGGCTGGCTGCTGCCGTTGTGTTGTCTAACCAATTTCGAATTACTGGATTAATCATTGATTGCGAATAGGTTCGGCTTTTGCAGTCGACTGCGTCGCACACGAATGCGTTTTATTTGGAACGGGTGCGAACATTTGTTCCATCGATGGTTTGAGTGTCACGCCCAATGAATTAAAATGGTGTATTGAAGGCAAATCCTCCATTTAAATCTTACGGCTGAACAATATGGCGGATTTATGTCAATCACCTATAATGCCTTTCCATTGGGAGCACACGTCAGGTGGAGCCTGAGGTGAATGTGGAAGTTGTTAACTGATGCATGGACAAATTCATTGTTCAGTCCTGGTGCACAATGAAACGAAATAGCTGGCATTGCATACTAGAGAAACTGACAGAATATTAATTAATTCAGTATACTCAGTTTTATTAAATACTTGAAAGCCAGTGAAGCTTTGGTTGTCAGATTAAATAATGAATTTGTGTTGATTATATTAGAATGTTGCGAGACCCCACTACTATTTTCTAAATTTGTTGTATACTACACATGGTCCGTTGGCAGAAGTGTGTTGTGCAAAATGGTGGTTATTTCTGATAAAGATATTTAATATAACCAACGATAGGTTATATATTTTATTTTACGGTTTTTTTATATTATACGTTTTAAAGTAATGATCAAAAACGGCGGAAACTTTCTACATGACCCAATAATTTAAAAATTAATCTCATGAAACGCGTATTAAATGTGAAGTTCTTAAACCTTTACAATAAATGGCTGTAAATACGTCTGCAGAAGTATTATTTAAGGAAATCCTATAATGGATGGCAAAATCATAGTTATTAAAGAAGATAAATACATGTAGTTTACGATGTTACATCTAAATAATAATCGATCAGAATTAACTCGAGTACTTCATAAAAACTAATATTTTGTTTTATGTAAAGAGAAACCAAAAGTTATATTTAGAGAGTGAAGTAATCTTAAAATAATTAAACGCTATGATATTACAGTGAATTTGTTATAAATACTGCAACGGTACTGTGTATGTGTACTTAAATTATAACATTGTTATTTCAAGAGATTTGCACGAAATACAATGAAATAATTCTTTATGTAGCGGATGTAATAAATACGAGTATTTACTGAGTACGAGCAAGTAAGAATTGCAATATTTTGTTTCTGCAATATGACGCAGAGAAATGTTTATTGATGCTTTGAGTATTACGTCTGTTCTTAGTGTGTCGTTGTTTCAATACGGACGTTTCTGAGTTTCTATTACGTAGTTTTTCAAACAGTTTAAGTGCATATATGATCCAGGATGTTGATTTATTACCAGTATTCTATTGTATTTCTCTCAATATGCCGTGCGCACGCAAAAGTTAATATGAGTCTCCCAAACTAAACTAAAGTTATTTCAAAAACATCAAAGTTACAAATGTCAAATAAATATGTCGGCAGCCAATTTCGGTCGATCTTTCGCTAACTGGTTGGTTCGCGATCAAAAACACAAAATGAATCTCATGATAGGTCGTATTTTGTTTATTTTACCTACATTCGATGTTTTATTTATACACGAGTATAAATAAATGCAATTTTTATGATTCATTATTTCACGTTTCATCTGACCGTTTTGTAGGGGTTCGCTTGACCAATTTGGGAATTACACGAACCACACATGGGACGAAATTACATGTTCGCCAAAATGTGCATCTTTTTCCGGATCAAGCGACGTCTAACGTTCAACTACAGTATTTCGTTGACTTTGACTTCGTCGTATGAGTTGAAGGATATTCATTATCTGATTTTCTCCAATCAGAATGATAATCACGCTCACTGGTCGCTTACTAACGTGGTGACGATCTCGTTACGACGTCTTGTTGTGGTTGATAAGAGAAAATGTCTTAACTTGATTTGAGATTGACATGATTGGTTACGATATACATGTACATGTAATGAGAGGTTCCAATACATTATTTATGTGATGAGACGGAAACTCTTTGTTCCTGAAAACGTGTGTTCAAGAGAGAGAAAAGAAAATGAAACTAATCTCTATATACAGAATGTTTCACTCCTATACGGAAATAGTGCATCTAATGATCGGAAATGCAATAGCTCGAATTTAATTGCGTCATCGCCAATATAAATCGGTATTTATGTGTCTGTTTATTTCAATAGTCATTTAAAGCGAATGGGTCTCCTAACCAAATAGTGTTAGTATGGTATATAGCTAGACAGCAAGGAACGCGTTTGGTGAGTAGGAAATTTAACCATCTAACGTGCAACTTGCTGGGCGATTTAACCATATTGAATGAGTTGCTCTGCGGAATACCAACTTTAGTTCAATAAGCCTTATATACACGATGTACGTGCACGCTTAACGTTAACCGCCTGACTGCGCTTACACCGCATTGCTGCTCAATAGAGTTTAAGACCGAACTATGTTATTGATTCGCGAATGTTTTCGTTTGCGAATAGGTTATTTTTTTATTTTTGAGCATTTTTTGTTAGGGCGACATTCAGTGAACAAATGCATTTGAAATGCTCTACATCCCACATACATTTGTTGGAACAAGTTCAGTTTTTAAACTTTGCAATACAGCAAAACTTTGTAGTACAGATCAACCGACGTCTAACGTTGCAAGTACTTAGACTCCTCCTACTTAGTCCTCTTCACCTTCTAGGTTAGTGTGTCTTATCTTGCGTCTCATTGTAAAATCTATTTAATATGACGATTGGTTGGGCCGATCTGTAAGATGATCGCAAAACGTCATACTAACCATTGTTTTTTATATTAGAAGGCATGACTATACAGCATGCATCGGTAATTATAATATTAACTCAACGAAACTATCTTACAGAATTTGTATATAAAAATTAGTTTTTATGTGATTAGTTGATAAGTATTTGGGGTGGGGGACGTCAAACCGTTAGCAACGAAACGCTACATCATGGGATCGGGCAAGTCAATAAATTTACGGACAATTTTCTATCGATGTGGTCTCGCAGATAATATGGTGCGGCTATAGATTTGTCCAATCGTTAATACCGACGCTTCAACCTATACTTAGGCTCGCTGTGTAATCGCGTTCAGGAAATAGTTGGATGTTCGATCGATTGATGGCCTCAATACTGTGTACCCTCGTGATCAATATATCCCATTTGTCTGCGTTCGTGTCAAAAGAATCTCCTCATTTTAAGTCGGGTTACCAGAAATGACAAATGGCTTCAATAAATTTAGTCAATAAATTGATCACAACAATAAAACTGAAGCGAATTTGGCTAAACCAAGCGTCTTTAGAAGAAAGTTGATTAAATTTAATTGCAACATAATTCGAAACATAACTTGTATTTACTAGATTGATGATATAATCTAAAATTTATAATCAGAAGTGTAATTGCAATTGGCGATCCGGAGCAAGTAGACTCTTGTGATAAAACTACAAATGTAAATTAAAAGTCCGGACTCTACTGACAAAACTACTCCTGACAAAACAAGAAGTTATAAAAAAATAAACAAATAGGGGAAATATGTAATATTGAAATTTATTGCAAAAACCTCATATGGTGAATTTACAACGGCAACATCGAAACGGAAGTTTCTCATTTCTGTGTTGGTGTTGACGTGACTATTTCAATTGGAACTTTGTCTCAGGAAGATATTTGTTGACTGCGTGCGCTAAGTGACATCGGATCTAAACGCGTGTCCGTGAATAGGTCTGTCGGATTGGCGAGTGCGTCTCCCGAATCCCGGGAGTACCTGTTAGCCACAAAATTTATTTAACGCCTGTTATGGTTTCGGATAACGATCCACGGTTGAACGGCCACAGCGTTTCGCTCGGGATTCTGTTGCCAAGCTTCCCAGATGTAACGGCTCTAACGGATCGGTCGAAAATTCCTGCATTTCGGTGCGACGCGAACGACGCGCGTCGCATCGCGTCACTGACATCTGTTTTCGTGCTTGACGGGTTTGCGAGGCGAGAAAAATAATTAAAAATTAAATTAAGATAGGACGGTCGCAGCGCGTGTCTCATTAGGACAGCTGTGACATCATAGTCACCCTTGGGCGCGCGTACAGTACCAGGATTGAGCACACTAAATAAAATAGTGCACCTCCAATGCCTCGCGATTCAAGGCAATATATCTTCTTGTAGCCCAGACCAATTCATTATCAGATGCGAGTTTACGTTTGACATTTTGCAAATTATTTTTCTTTTTTAAATTAAAATCTGAGCGCGTCTTCAATTCATTATTTATAATTCATTCTTTGTTTTTATTTTATTACTACGATTTATACTTTATCAACATTTGGATTGATGCTCATAAATAATAACAATAAAAAAATAATAAGTACGACTCGTTGTAGCTTGACGGTCCCGGGTTCGAATCCGGGCGCGGGCTCTCGATTATTCAATCCCGGATTATTGATGCAAATGTGTCCCTCAAGCAGTGCCGAAGTACTAAAAGAGGGACACAGGAACTCCTGAAGTGCACAGTGCAACAGTAATTTAACAAAAATAGATATGCATACGCTATAGGTACATGTGAATGATGTAACACATTTATATTATAACCAAACATTTATATTATGCGATCCCGGGCGGGTCGTAAACAAAACTTCAATTTCTTTTTTTTTCCTGATACACTTTTTCGTCTTTTCATCTTTTCAAAATTTCATTTCTCTGACCGTTTGTTAATTTTTGATTTGTCGCACAAACACAAAGACAAACTTTAAGAAATATAGATTGTAGTAGACAGTAAATAATAAAATAGTAAATATGTAATAGATTATAAATATTGAATGCCACAGTACATACCACCCCGTACTCTGACGCTCCGGCTCACTATTACTCCAGCCGAATTGGAGGCCACGCATCTGTACGTGGAAGCATGGATATCTTGCCGGTAACTTTCGGCTCGAAAAGGCATAAAAGTTAGGCTGCCGTTTGGCATCACAGTAAGCAGCCGAGGCACACCGATCACCGGACTGCCGTCCAATCTTATCCAACGAATGGAGGGCAGCGGAATTCCTCGCGCGGCACAGTCCAATCTAGCACCCGTCACATTGGAAAAATCCAGTAAAATGGGTGGTTCCGTTGTGAATGTGGGTCCCTTGATTTCCGAAATGTCGCACAATGCTGAACCTTGAACAAAGATAAAACAACAAATTAGTAAATATAGGAGTATTTGTTAAGAATACGTGCCTACAAGAAGCTAGTTTTCCATTCGCTACATGAATGAGCCGCACAAAATCATTCAAAAGAATTTAATGAGACATCAAATAATGTGCAAATGTACACCGTGCATATGTAATGCTGCTGAACTACGTGAACCCCTTATTTAGCCTCCTGAGTAGTCTGGCCTTCTAGTCGCACCGGCCAAACAGAACTATTATTTGCAAACTAAACATATTAAAAATAAATAAATAAAATAATATGTTTAATAATTATTAATTAATTATTAAGTAAATAAATGTTTAAGTATAAGTGAAATAGCCAAGACATACCAGTTCTTATCGCAAACAAAATAATATACTGTTAGCAACAATTCTAAATTTCATAGACATGATTATCCTGTATTTAAAAGAAAAACTGCACAATAAAACACTCAAAATAGATTTAGGCTGTTCTACTGTAATTCACTTAGCTGAAAGCTTATTTAAGTGTTCCGGTTGCGCATTTATTCGATAATGCCCAATAAGAACGTGTACCACGTAATACATTTTAATATAATTGTGTCGAAACAACTCTCATAAACGATACGAAAACTTGATCATTACGATATAATAGATCATATATTATGAAACAGAGTTCGTTCGGGAAATCCGTCCGTCCGTACGACTCGTCGTAGCCCAGTTGGTTTAGCGGTCCCGGGTTCGATTCCCGGCGCGGGTTCTCGAAAATTTCTATCCCGGGGTACTGGTCGTTCCCCTCGCATAGTGCTTAAGCACCATTAGGGGACGTAACGCATGTAGTGCGTTTGACTACAGTTCATAGGGTATAAAAAAAGTTACATATCGTTTAATTCACTGAAGTGAAGCCAGGGTACATGCAGAACCCCGTAGTAAGCACAAACTGGGTGACGCAACAAATAACACTAGTCAGCCCAACTGTTGGTAAATTGGATAGCGCCGATGCTTTACACGAAGCTTTACCGGGCGGAGCTTTATGCAGAACCCATAAAAGACGAAAGATTTACACGTCGTGTCAATTGTACGACTCGTCGTATTAGTCAATATTTTATTCCGGGTTATTCTTAACACAGGCGAAGCCGGGTAACCACCTAATGTATTAATAAATATAGATTAGATTATTTCTGATTGTGATATAAATAATAAAATGCTAGTGTAATTCGCCGACTATACCCGAATTCTCCTTCAAACTTTTTTGCGTTTGCGTGTTTCTGTAGGTGGTAGTAATTTAACGTGAACATGATCATAATTATTTGCCATGGACATTATTATTTGCGTGGGTGGAATTATTTCTCTTTTTTATCTGTTCCTGTCTCACTCGTAGTCCCTAAATTTTTTGTAAATCGTTATGGGTTAGTTCTTAGTTGCCGTCGCGTTGATGTCGTGCGGAACAATTCTTATCGATTATGCTCGTCTCCCGGTCGTTGTTTAGGGGACGCCCGGATTCACTCTCTTAGCTCTATTGTTTCCCCAATGTGATGAATTATTGCGAGCTCCCCTGCTATTACCTCCTTCCTTAAGATTAACGATTTCCGCCATTGTTGCAGATATGCGTGAGTGACAGTGACGTCATGCACATTTGGTATCGGTGTGTACAGGGTGCTCGTCTATCAGATTGGCATACGCGATGCCGAATCACTACGGCGGCAGTCGCTAATACGTTTTTTAAACCCCAAATTGTGACCATCAATATTTAACAAAAGCAGTGCAGCATCGTTCTTGTTGCCACTTGGTATCTGTAGTAAATGCTCTGTTAAGAAACTAGCGTTACTGTTAGATCGAGTGTGTGTTTAAACATAACTTTATGTTCTCCCCGTATCACATTTACTCTGTATTGGACCATCAATATTTTATTCTTTTTGATGGGTGCTGTTGCTGATCCCATCTACGCTCAATGGTATGTGCACGTATTACGCTTGAATGAGCGTGCGAATGGAAATGACGTCACGGCACTGGTGTAATATTTGCGAGCACACTTTTGATCGTTCAATGGTTCCCTCACATCAATATTGCAACATTTTTACTGAATATTTTATGCAAGGGGTAACATTTGCTCAGCTTGAGAGGCGAACTAGCTCGTAGCTATATTTGCCGACGTAAACTCTGAGTCTCGACAAAGAGCTCCGCCCGCTGCGAAAGCGTTAACATGTTTGTTGGTGGGAGTGGGGAAAAGGACATTCGCGTGACCAACTTCATTAAGTTTTAGTTAACTTTTTTATATAGACTCTGCTGTACTAAATTACATGTTTGTCCACACTCGCATACAAAAAAATTGCCAGCAATAAAACTAAATATAGGCGTGAAAGAGGTTGCCTGCGTGTTTAGAAACGAGCAACGAAAGAGAGATCGTTTTATTTGGTTCCATGTTCGGGAAACCAGATCGTGAACGCAAGAAAAAAATTGGCATACTTGGTTATAAACCATTGATATTTTACAATGCTTTTATAACATACATGGTATACTCCGTACATGTTTATAACGTTCATGTATTCTATTTAAATGGGCATGATGACGATATTATATATTTTTTTATTACTCATATGATGTGTGCTTAAACAGATAGATATCCGGATTTTCGGTATATTGATTACTTATATTGAAACCAAACATTATATCTAGGATAACAAAAACAATTCTAGCGCCCCAAAAACTTTTCTAACTCAATTTGAAGAGTATAATTTACTGGAATAAGCATTTTGGAAAAATATAGTTTCGTGGTTGCTTCCATTCTCTAATTCAGAAACCTCTGCTATGTCACTATGTGGTAGTTGGCTCACAGATTTAATAAATCCCCATTTTCTGCGAGCATTCCTCATCGGCTACACATCTAATAGTATAAAATAATTGGTTTTGAAAAGTAAAAAGGATTCCTGCTTTTATTTCATTATCTCTTGACAGATGGTAAAACAGGCAAGGGCTGCGTAAGATTAACAGCGTAGGTGTAATGGACGAAATGCATTTACTTCGTTGCCATTGGAGAAAAACATTAGGCGTGATAGATTAGAGATTTTTTATCTTTGATTGGGGCCTCCATAAGAGCATTGCGCGCAGCTGCATCTACGAGAGATATTACATGTCTAGACGACTGCAGTACTTCTTGGATTGACCTCAGAGTTAAGTTGGATGACTGATGATTTTTTTTCTCCTGAAACCGTTGCACCAATTGTGATTAATCCTTGCCAAAGGAGCAATCTAATTAATGAAATAATTTATTTTCAATGCTGATAATGGTTAACAATAAGTGAATTGTTGTAGGGAGAGTTAGGAATATAGGAGCACCCATGAATACAGAGTATAGGAGTATCCATCGTTCAGTAACGATAATAGTGCAGTTGTATGTAACGGGTGTTTTTTAAATATATATAATCATTGTATCATGTGCAGCTGCTGAATGTGCATGTAACATTATAAACCTATATTCATTTATTAATGGGAAAATTTGTTTCAAAGCAAATTCGCTGTTTTTGTCATTTGGATTCGCTTACCCAAAGGTGAAAAAACATCTTTGCGTGTTCACTCCTTAACGATCGATAATACCATGTCTTCAACAGAATTTCTGTTGGCCACTTTTTACTAAATTAGTTTTGCTGTATTTTATTTTATTTAATTTAAGTGCAATGCCGTATCGTAAGTGGTGTTTAATTAAATGGGTCGGTTTCCTTTTGAACTGGCGTAGCCAAACAATGTTGGGGTTTCCTTCCTTAGCGTTCGGAAGTCTTCGGCAGAAATGCTTTTGACTGCATTTTACTTAATTAGTTTTACTGTATTTTATTTTATTTTACTGAAAGTAAAAGGCTGTATAAGTAAGTGGTGTATAATTAAATGGGTCAGTTTACTGTTGAGCTGGCGTAGACAAGCAATGTTTTTTTTTCAAAACACACAATGCAGAAGGAGTTCGATAAAATTAAGGGGATGCATTTTCTGCCCAGTAGCACCGCTCTGAGAACCTGTAACAACAGTCTGCAATTGTTGTATTCAATTACTGACATTTCTACTTTTTTTTAGTAATCAATTATTTACGCTTGTAGCCCGGATGTGCTGGTGGTTCGCAATTTTCAGCCTTGTTGAACCGAACGGAAGTAAGCCGGCGCTTTCCACACTTGACTGCACACACTTCGTTTCGTAAACAAATTTGCTGTGTTATTCAACATTTATAACATGTTTGTATTGATCAATTCATTTTAGAAATGGGTTGAAATTCAATTTACTGTGAGCTCTTTTCCACCTGCCCTCCGATATTATCCACCTCCGACTGATCCGAGTGACGGTGGGCCTGCATTAAGTGAGCGCGAGCATGCGTGAACACCCCCGTTCCCGTCCAAGAACCGACTATCTGGACACATTATTTGTCAACTATCAATTAAATTTCACACACGTCCACTTTTCACCGACAACAATCGCACACACACGGATAAGTTAAAATGCATGTCGTGTTGCAATATTGATTAACTAGGGAGATCATACAGATGCTATCCAATAATTTACATATTTCATGCATAAAAATTGCGGCAGATGTTTTCACTAACATTTGCAATTTTAATGATTATTTAGGTATTCTGGCATACGAGGTAACTGGAGCTTAACTAACTAAATAACGGGAATTCTAAATAACAGGGATGCCAACGTCCTCTGTAATTTGGAACAAAACAACAATAACATTAAACTTCAGAAACGATCAGTAGATATAGATAACTTTTTGTTCCGTACAAATGAAATTGCTTTTAGTCTATTTCAGACGTTGGTTAAACATGTCATGGTAGTTGATTTGAAATTGTTCATCACCTGTAACCAGTGACCTATCAATCAATGGCATTTTCAAACCGAAAACATGGAAGATTATTTTGTGCTATATTGGGCCTAAATCGAGTTAAGTAAGATTTTGATCAGGTCACCTCGACGATTCAGAGTCGCGAATGCATTTTGGCGCGCGACGGTCGCAACTGTAATTTTTTCAGCGTTTCTATAACATTCTGCAATTCATAAAAGACCGCGATAAACGAATTTAATCATTTTCGGTGATGGAGGGAGGTGGGGTTGAGGGTGGTGGGTGTTCTCCCGAGGAAAAGCCCTAGTGTGTTACCGAAAAGCTAGTATTGCTCTATGTATGCTGCGTCTCGCTACTGCGGAATATACATGTATGGGCACATCGCATGTTCGCAACGGTTCGGAAGGGTGACTTTTAAAGCGACTAATAGTTGGGGTTTCTTTTTCGTCATGGCACAGGCCCCGATGTCATGTTTATCCTCATGTGTCCTGTGTATGGGTGATCGGCACAGATAATGTTTAAATATCAATTTGCCTAAAACATAGTTATTAAAAATGATTGCTCGATTGATCGAAAGCTCAGAGCGTTTGGGAATTGATTGTTCCGTGCTTTTACTAACACAGCGTACCACGACGTACTTGAGAGATTGAGCGTTTTGCCTTCATGATAGAAAAAACATACACGTATATTAAAGTGCCTACTCGTATACGATGATTGATCTCACGAAGGTGCTTCATGTGAAAAAACGAATCGCGGGCTCGATTCCCGACCGAGACTAATTCAAAATTTTATTTGTCGAGCGAGAGACATTCCTAAGTACGGTAGTAGATTATCTCTTGGTGGGGGGTTTAGGTCGAACACGCTGGTGGACTTCCTTAACAAATATCTTAACTGTTCCCGTGTGGATAAGTTTAAGGCGTAAGCAAACCATACACGCCACAAAGCATTGCGACAAAGCCTAACTGACAGGTTACTAAAGATTGGTACTGCAATTTTTAGTATTCAATATCACATGGAAATATCATATGGAATTATTATTTCTGTTGCTTTTAACAGTTATTATTTATTTTCTAAGTGTGAACTTATTATATCTGGTGGGAGAAGCATCATGGTCGAATAAAATGATACCAGGGTAGAGAATCGAATTGTGAATCACCTAGCAGTTATAACATTAACTTATCAAACTTATTAAGCTATGCCAACACTCGTAATCAGCGTCGACCAAAACATCGATTTGATCTTAAGCATTTTAGTAGAGACTGATAAAGGATTTTACAAGCAAGTAAACGCGTTGCGTTGAATTTTCTGTTCCTCCAAAGCAATCTAATAGGATATCATGTCACATATTTTTATTGTATTCAATTTAATTTGAAGTGAAAGTGTCTTCCTGATTGAGCCATAAACATTTGCTCCACAAGTCGGTAGCTAAACCTAAAGTCTACTATGATGATAGCTGCTAAACTCGAACAACAGTTTTGATGCAAGTTCATCTTTCGTAGGGATTAGAAAATTTTGTGTGAAATTGCGAACTTTCGATTTGCAATTGTCTGTAGTGATGTTGGTGCTGACGGAGGTTCGAGACCCATCGTAAACGTGGGGTCTCACGATGCCAAATAGCCAGCCCCAGCCGCACCTATCCTGTATGGCGTTGCAACTTTTAAGTCCTTCTGCCTCGATGGGTTTGTGTCTTTTGCGGCGCTACGCATACGTGCGACGACGGGGGCTCACGTTTGCCCGTGCCACGCGCCGTACGTGCAGTTTTGCGCGCAGCAAATTTTTATCATCCCTATATCGATTGGCGAATGTCGTTTCGTCGTCTTTTATGCGACGGAGGAGGATCTTTGGTGTAAGGCCCCGGGGCCGGCCTGTCTTTTAGTCGGCGTTTGCGAAAGCACCAAGTTGGGGAGACGAAGTTATTCCTCCATATTTTATAACCTTATGTTTTATGATTTTGTCAGTAGTTGGTATTTCTGCAATCGTTGAAACTGAGATGGTACGGAGAACTGTCTAGGAGGTCGGTAACCTTTCTGCCGTTTGCGAAGTTTGAGAATTATTTGGTTTGAAATGACATAGCAAAGGCAAATGATTTCGCAACGTATCTTTGATAGTGACATTTGCAAGAAAAGTTTTGTATTTTTCTTTAATGATAGATGGCACATGTAACTTGTTGATGGTAGTTCCGATAATCGGCATATTGGAATACTCAAGAACATGAATTTCGGGACAGACCGAACGAAAGAGACGAACACGAGTGTCGAACTCGTCTGATAGTTCGTCTCTTTCGTTCGGTCTGTCCCGAAATTCATGTTCTCGATTAAATCACAAAGACGTTCTGACAAAATCTTCCTCATAATATGTGATCACAATTGTTGAGATCTATTGGACCCAATAGGTATTGCATTTTGGGCAATTTTCTACTAAAAATAAGATGCGCCGTACACTATTTTTTAAACTCTTGGAGCTTCAGTAATATAGGATCGAATAATTGCGAGCCTTCGCCGGGAATCGAAGCCGGGAAGTCAGTCGCAATACTGTCTGGGCTTCAACGAGTCGTTTCAGTTTATTGTGCAAAACAGTATGTTGACTACAGAAAATGTTTAGCTAAATTATACAAAGTATCTGAGAAATATACTGTACAAAGGGTGATTCTTTTACAATGAACCCAAATAAGTATACAAATTTACTGAATGCTTTTCAGCATTTTTTATTTGTTACTTTGCAAACAATTATTAATTTTCTTCAAAATTAAGCGCATGACAGAGAATGTTATGAATGTTATTGCCACTTATTTTTATAGGCCAAAGTATCGATCATACATGAAACATAAAAATACTTACTTATAATTGGGGATTGCAGGACTACAATAAGATACTCGGCAACGAAGATCGTTTAAACAGAGTATCTGATTGTAGTCCTGCAATCCCCAATTCTAAGTAATTAACTATCATCGGCTCCTACCTCCTACTAAGATAAAAATACTTGTACATGTGTACACAATCAACGTCTGTTCGTAACGTGAACGAATTTTAGTAGGATTAAGGTTGAGAAGAATGCATGCAAAAATTATGTCTCAAGATTTGTGGTAAAAAAATAACCTTAAAAACAGCAGCCAAACATGCTGAATCCAAGACAAACATAATTATGCAACAATATGAATAATTAATTGTGTGATGTTGGTATATAATAAACAAATTTTTTGCCTCCCCAGTTGAAATATTTAAGGGGCAGAATGCTACTTCGAAGAAAGGCATTGCACACCCACCCCCACACGAATAAATATAAATTTGCTGCTTTACAGTGTGCCAAGCTTTATGCTGGAAGCGGAGGAAGCCTGGATATTTAATGTCCGCCGGCAACAAACCCCCCTCACATAGACTTTTAAAGTGTGCATCCTGGTTTACCAACTATTTGGATACATGGTCTAGTCCCAGACTGATGCAATGTTTTCCATTGAAATTGTCGTTTCTAATGTTTCCACCGTCGGTTTTTAGCACGTCGCCTAAGCCATAAGCACTTTTCCGACTATCGCATTTTGAACCGGGGTACACACTATCTGGCGCAGTGTTTCCAAGGATTCGTATATCCATTATTCAGTAGGAAAAAAGGTCTTGGCGGCTCTAACCTTTGCTGCCTCATATTAACTTGTACACGTGTTTCACCAATTTCTGCTCTCCTGTAATACTCTCCGAAAACAAGAATTCGTTGCTATATCAATACACGTTTCGAGCTGTC
This sequence comes from Mycogona germanica, assembly GCA_034698785.1. Lineage (NCBI taxonomy): Eukaryota > Metazoa > Arthropoda > Diplopoda > Chordeumatida > Chordeumatidae > Mycogona > Mycogona germanica. Next base: position 6,125 of record JAQGBY010001395.1, on the reverse strand, counting down.
CGTTCCGCATGCGCGCTTAAGAAACCGAACAATCGGACATAGACCGTGGACCGAGCAATCTCTATATGGATAAGTCACGATTAAATAAATCGTCAAAATATATTCTAAAGAGAAGCGCAAACTTTTTATTTGTCTCTATAGTATGAAGCCGAAGTCATATGCACCTTGAATTTTTTCGGTTAGTTGTCAATTATTTATTAAATTAGAAATATTTGTTAGGACGTCTGAATGATATTAAATCGAGAATGGGTGAATTCGGGACATCACCGAATGAAAGACGAACCGAGTGGCGAACTCGTTCTTATAATAATATTTTACTATTGTTTAATTAGATCTGGTAATTGCGAAATATATAGAGATTCGCCAGTTCAAATTGAGTAATACTAATATATTATTATCTACATTATTTACATCATACAGGTTGAACTAATAATGCATATGACATGGAGTTGTGCTCGGGTTGTGTTGAGGTTCTGCCATTTCGTCATTCTATCTATTAAGAAAGCATCTCATATGGATTTTAAGTCATCCAGTTCAAGCGTGCAGAAGAGGTCCAGCGCGATGGAGATGGCTAAATTTTAAATTTAATCCGTTCGGCTTATTGATAAAGTATTTTAAGAAAGCTACTACAGCGTATTGATGTCACAAGTCGCAAAACCCCAATCCACTTAATTTCAAGCAGTGGAGTAAGCTATCCGGTTGGTGAATAGGTTGTTCCTTAAGCTCGCAACGTTTCCCATCAATATCGAATCCACTTTATTTGAGGTTCTTAGCCTCGGACAATGACGATTGAGCCTTGCCACCATTATGAGGAAAGCGTCTTATCAATGCAAGGTCCGTCCACATTAAAATCGCTTTCAACGTTGGTAGTCTTTCTGAACCTCTAAGCGGATGCCCACGCAATTTCAAAATCGGCCAGGACAAATAGGGATGTACCACGACACATCACGATTTTGATTGATTCATTATTTTTAATGTTTTCTATTGAAATTAACTGCTATTGCAGAAATATCATAAGCAATAATTTTAAATAAAACACAATGATTCGAATCTTAGTATAATGATGTAAAGTGTAGAAAAAACACCATGAGCACGCGATAAGACTTCTGCTGATCGCCCTTCGGAGATTGCGCAACTTTCAACCGGTCGTTGGATGACAAAATTCGGTGTGAAAAGCGTGTAATTTCTATGCTTATCTCTAAAAATACCGAAGGAATATTGAAGACGGGGTTCAGGGTGGTGGACGAGTGAAGGAGCGGAGAGACATATACGCCACTCTAAAAAAAAAAACGTCTCTCCCGCGAGCCAAAATTCAGAAGTCGGAAATGGAGCGCGCCTCTATATTTTCGTATATATAAATTCGTCGTCTGTGTTTTCCTCGGGGCGGCGGGAACGCTGGCGTCTCGCTATCATTCCGCTGCACGCTTGACCCCTCGAGGCATTCTAATGGAAGAATTTCGAACGGTTTCCCTCTCCATCGATGATGTGCTTCTTCACCCCCCTCCCTCCCCAATACTCCAAACCCATCCCTTCTACCCAAGTACTCGAACGACGCGTCGCGCGAAAACTATGAATCTTAACGAGGGTTGTTTATTTTTCGAGCGTCGGCCCGCGAAAAGCGATTGGATTTTCTGTGTAGCGAAGCTTTTTCTCAGGATTATATTTTTTACTTCTTCTCACTCTAAATGTGGGACTATGTTTTGGCACCCGACTCGCACGCTATCGAACGGCATTCGTACCTACTACATTGGTGATAGTCGCGTACGAGTGCGTCGTTTTGTTTGGAATAATTTGAATCGTATATCAAACTGAGAGACCATTTTGTGGCGAATATATAAAATTGCGATCGGTGGTGTACGTTCGACTGCCGCCGCGACGTCTGGCCACACTTCAGAGGCTGAATAGGTGACGGAAAATATATCTTGTCACGAAGAAAAAAAACCAATCGACGTTTTATCGTCGTTTGCATATAACGGATAATCAAAATAGACAGTATGATAGTTGGCAGTGAGGATGTGCTGCCCCCTACGTCGGCAATCACTCACGGCATCTAAGCGTTGCTAGTTTCGTCTCTGAACGATTTTACTCTTTAGGGATTTAGTTAGGACGTCTGGATGATGTATATCTGAAATGGTGAATTCGGGACAGGCCGAATGAAGAAGACGAACCGAGTGGCGAACTCGCATTTATAATAATATTTTACTATTATTTTAATTAGAACTGGTAATTGCGAAAAATATAGTGTTTCATGGAGACCGGGAGTTGAACCGCGGATCCCTGGATTTCCGGCCCAGTGCTCAATTCACCGAGCTAATTATAATTGGTAGAGCACCGACTGGGCTACGACGAGTCGTAATTTTCTTTTATTAGCACATTTCGTTTGGATAACTCGCTCACAAATCTTTGGAACAATTGTGCAAAATATCATTGAATTAAATTTAGGCCAAATATTCTCAAAGCCTAAAAAAATGCCCCTTTTAGGAGATTTAAAAAAAAAATTCCAATCAACTGTAGTCAACTGCACTGCTGGTGTTACGTCCACGGGATAAAATTGCAACAAATAGCAATCTCTGACATATAACCAAACAATTCGGAAATGGTGAATTCGGGACAGCACCGAGACGCACACGAACCGAGTGGCGAACTCGTTTCGGTGCTGTCTCGAATTGACCATTTCCGATTTACTATCATAGACGCCCTAACAAAATACTTCGTATTATTAGATAACCAATTGGCGAACACCTAAATCCCGGTCCGGTCTTCTAGTGGTCATCCGGTCCTTATAGTACCACACCGTGCAAACAAAAATAAACAAATTTTGCTTCCACTCCCAAACTATTGACATTTTGAATGATTGGGATTCGATTCGCGATCCAATCGCGAATATCAGCTACAGCAGAAAATCAATTTCCCGAAATTGAAATTGTTCCATGCACAGCCAAACGCAGATATTATTTAAAGGACGTGCCAACCGTAATGAATAAATTAAACAAGACGTAAATATAAAATTATTTGTAAATTGCGTGTAGGTGAAGGAAGGTTCGTCACCAATACATTACATTTTTGTTCACGTCAAGGACTTGTGGCAGAATTGCCTGACAGCTGTGAACGGGGACAAGCACATTTTATTACATGTACTCACGCTATAAATGTCAATGCAAATTTGTTTTCAAAACTGGGCCACATATACAGGAACCTTACAAAAACACATACCATTTTTCATAAAGTTTGTGGCCAGTTACGATCCAGTCGATTGTAATTAGACAGGATGCATACATATCATTTCAATCCGCTGTCTAGTCATAAGTGTAGGTAGACCGAATGAACGCAGACAGCAATTTGCATAGTTACACTGCAATACGAATACGTTGTAAAAATTAATTTTTGTGCGACACGATTGTTATGGTACCTGTTCAACAGCGCAAGAGGTGTCAAGTGGTAAGCGTGTTTTCCCAAAAAAAAAAAAATGGTGATGGCGGTTTCGATTCCGGCAGACACCTTCGGAATTTTTCGGGCGAGACCTTCACACGCCTTCTTTCGGAATAGAAGTAAAATCATCACCCGTACCTGTACGATATCGGGACGTTAAAGATCCCTTTCCTAGGCAGCCTAGGTTAGGCAAATTGCCAGGTCGCCTTACCTAGGGGGTTATAAAATGTTAACATACTTTTTTTTCCAACTGCGCACGGTACAGTACAAGTCTAACCGAAGTTTCGAATTCAAATTCTTTTTCACTAAAATATTTTGGCCAATCGTACCGGGCGTATTCGTACTGAACTCATCTTGGTCCAGCTACGCTAGTGCAAAAAACCTTGTAGACAGACCTACGTCAGGCTTGTGTGCGCGGCAACACGACTCTAGCCCCGCGTCAATTAACAAATTCAGATTGATGGTCACACTCTGAAATCAAGATTTCATGGAAACTGTTTTTCACAACCCAGCTGTCCATAAATTCAGCAGTTAGCACTTCGGTGGACACACGAGGACGCTTAAAATAATTTTATGTGGGGGTAAAACGTCTAGGCCTAGGTTATAACCCCCGTTTACATACTAATTTCAAAGACATTCGGAATAAGGGGCACGTCAGGCATGGCGGTTTCGCCGCTAGGTGGCTTCACTTTCTCAGCACGAGAATCGGTAACGCAGTCTAGCGGGGGAACTGAAAATGCGAACGCCTCGTCACATCGAAGGACATGCATTCAAATATGTCGAGCCGGCGTAGCATAAGCCTAACCGCCCATTTCCACCAAAACCACTTTTCTCATTTTCCTTTATTCACTTCCAAATACAACTCGTATTTGCCAGCGCGGACAGCAGACCAAAAAACTTTGAGAACTTTGTTCTCGTAAAAACAGCGGAAGAAAACATTATTTTCAACCCTCAAACAACAACTCTCAAAGAACTGACCCCGCACCGCAAACATGAGGTGCACAAATGGCGATTGCCTTTTCCAGCAAATATTTTCATTGGGAATCTCAAAAACCTTTCAGAGACGAGTATCCCGTTCGGTCGCTAGATGGCGCGCCACGAATAAGTCAGTCTCAACCATGGCAAGTGACTGGAATGCCACGTAGCGGGTAAAGGTGGAAGAATTGTCACAGCGAATGTCGAAGGACTTTCACGTTGTTATGGAAATGCTGTTACCGCAGATGCAAAAACTTGATGGCGACGGGCCACCGCCACCTCTGGATTGTTTCAGTCGCACCAATAAATAAATCGAAACTCAATATGCATTACCTTTTAAGCAGTGATGAATGTGTGACGTAAAACTTGGTATCCGACTTGGAGGGAGGGTGAAAACAAGTTATTAGTTGGGATTACGAGGAATTGGAAATAAAAAATATATCGATGATGAAAACCGACGCACCACACACAAATACACAACCAGCGCAACTACGTCCGATTTCGGATTTGCGGCGGATTTGACGAAACTTAAGCACAGCGCCCTCTATATTTACATGGGTTGGCCTAACCTGAATCAAAGAGGAACGCGTTAGGCCATCAAGTCGAATTTCGTTGCATTTGTTACGATAAACGGATATTTCGTAGGTATAATAAACGCAGCTCACCTGAATTCGAATCAATAGTCTAATGTCAACATTCCAAAAGACCCCGACACTGCGTAAACACGGAAGATCCTGACTCCATTTGCGCTAGTTAACATTCTACCTATCAGCAACATTTATGCTCAAATTATTAGTTTTTTCTTAATTTGTTATTATAATTATTTTAGCAACCAAGAGTTTGTAGCTGAGCTATTACCTGATTTAGAAAACGTTTTTACTGCGGCCTTTTTAACAAAAGGCGATTGGGAAACCTAAAGCAGTCAACACTAGTTTTTAAAGGCCCCTATCAAAACGGAATAAAGTTAGCGAAATGCGCTTTTTTATCTATATGACCCAAATGTTCTAATGTTCGTATTATATTGAAAACAAATAAAATCTTTTGTTCGAAGCTACTATCACCGCCAAAAATCACCGCCAAAAATCATTATAATCACCCGGATTATGTGATGATGTATATGTTTGACCCGTTTTGAAAAGGTAAGATATGGTTGCCGCTCAAATTTAAAATGCGATCCAAAATAAAAGAACGTTTGGAAAAAAGATTAATGAAGTTTTCTCAAAACGCTTTCAACCTGAGAAAGTCAACCAATATGCTCGACAATTGATTCCTTAAAAATATCGATTGCCGTTTTTAACCATGCATTTTTCTTTAATTTCATTTAATTCAAATTTTGGCTATCCCGTTTCTCATAAAATGACTTCTTGCTTCACATGGTTCCATCTAGCGAGTTTCTTCCGCAGCAAAGATAAAAGGAAACTGCGAGTATTACGATTGCGTCTAAATAAATACAAGAAGAAGGCTTAATCCTTCTAAAAAAATACTCTTACCAATGCGGCCAATCACACCATTCAAATATATTGTTTTAATCGGAATCTTAAATCTCTCCAATTTACAAAATTGACCAGAAGTGATTTCTGACATGAAATTCCACCAAAACGCTGGAGTCGCTATTTACGAAAACGAAAAACACTCATTATATTTAACACTAGCTGACCCGGGCCACGCCTTGCTGTGGCTTCCGGTTAAATGGCTCGGTCACACTACCTCGTGCACACAAT